>OZ057399.1:126699974-126997474 GCA_964056695.1 Melieria picta | reverse complement strand
TGAAGGCTTTTCATGCGTCGGGGTGTTCAAATGATTTAAAGGCTGCCAAACGGGCAGAACAACGAGGGGCGCAGTGGCGGTTGGTAGAACTATTGAACTCATGGAGTATTTCAGAAATCATGTATCCCTTCTGTGCATGCAAATGCATTCGAGAATTTTTCGCTTTAATTGTGTTGTTGCATTTTAAATTAAAGTCAGCCAGTCAGGGCAGTAAACGAGCAGCGGAAAACGGAAAGCGCATCGAGGAAAGTGGACGGAAAACAAAAGCCAACGGCCAGCGCAAACCGAGAACGAAGCCGAAACAAAAACAAGACGTTTCCGAAACGACCAAAACAACGAACAAACAATAAAACGCAGAGACAAAGTGACAAAACCGAAAGTTTCCGCTGCCTTTGTGCGCGGCACAGTGCAGCGTCCGACCGGCTGGGCTGTTGTCCGGCGGCGGGCGTGCAAAACTCATTTAAGGCAAAATGTTGCCAAAAAGTAAACAGCCAACGCACAGCTGGGAGCGAAACTGTCTGCGCTGCGAGTTGTCGCTGCTCTTGTGCGCAGCACCATTAAAGTGTACACACTGGCGGCGGCCAGAAGTGGCCAAGCAATGGGGTGGCAAGTGGTGTGGTGGCAGCACGAAGCGAGCGTCCGAATGGGTTAGTTGGTGCTGTGATAGCCGCCGGCTGCATGTGGATAGAGTTCGTTTAGTGCGAAACGCATAATTCGCAATGGACATTTTCAAGCTGAACTGAGGAGAAGAGGTGGTCAGGGTATTCGCAACGGGATCTAAATGAGCTGAATTTTTGGGTCGATACTGACAGCAGCGCTCCAGACAGGCCTTCAAGGCGTTGGCCAAGTTGCTAAGAAAAATACAGCGCAGTGATTTATGTTGTTATGCATCAAAAACGAACTTCCGAAAGGAATTTGCACTGTCGTTAATAGTTTTTAAGAGCAGCAAAGAAAATGTTTATGCTTTTTGAAGTGTCAAACTTGTTGAGATAATCTGGCTTGATGTACTCACTTTAAATGTGTTTAAGTCTAAATACATGGAATCAAATCAGACCTATTATCAGAACTGCTCATAAATGATTTAAAATATAAAACATAATTAACACCAAATTAGAGGCAAAAGGTGCAGGTTGCTAAACTCTGAAGTAAAAACGATAACTCGGTAACTCTCGAACAGTGTTGCATACACATTTCAAAAACAGGTGAAATATATGGTATCCCAATGGGCCTCACAATAGGCCTCCAAGTGTGTATCTTACAGAGGCAGCCACCATAACCTACTCGTAACCTAACTTTATTCTCTAACATCCAAGACACTAAGAAAACATAGAATTGAGCGCCATTATGATCGCATTTCTACCAAATATATGAAAAATATATTCGATGGGTGTTTGTTTTTTATTTTGAAAGAAGCTGTTTAACTTAAACCACACCTAAAAATTATTTTTCACCACCAAAAAAAGAGTTTCAGATTCAGATAAAATTCATCGATAAAATGCTTCCAGAATCCAAACGTCAGGGGCTAAACTAATAAATAACCCCTCGAAATGTAACTGAAGTCTCCACTTTTCAGAAATGGGGTAGATATCTGGACTATCCTGAGGATAAGGTTCTAAATTCGATGCGCAAACTTCGCGTTGGAGATCTGGCAACTCCAAAAATTCCTTTTGAACGAAGCTGTTTAACTTAAACCACACCTAAAAATTATTTTTCACAATCAAAAAAAGAGTTTCAGATTCAGAATTCATCGATAAAATGCTTACAGAATCCAAACGCGGAGGGCTAGACTAATAAATAAACCCTCAAAATGTAGCTGGAGTTTCCAGCTTTCAGAAATGGGGTAAAAATGTCTAGGCTATCCTGAGAAAAAGGTGCCAAATTTGATGCTCACGATTAGCGTTGAAGATCTGGCAACTCCAAAAATTTATTTTTAAAGAGGCTGTTTAACTTAAACCACACCTCAAAATTCTTTTTCACAATCAAAAAAAGAGTTTCCGATTCCTGTTCAGGTTCTGAAAAACACCTTTTAGTGATTTTATTACCGCGAAAGCATAATTAGTCCTTCAAGGATCCTTCAATGTTGCACACCAAACCAATTAATGATTGGCAACTTGTTGAGTGAATCTTTTAAAATTGCTGTAGTAAAGCATATCTTCATCATTCCCTTTTGCCTCGTCCTATGACAATGAAACTGTTCTACTTTAACCTACTTCAATCTAACCCCAACTCAACTTATCTCACCAAACCTAACCTCACTTCTGACCTCTGTTTGTGTTCGTACTCACGCTCACCCACATAGACATAGTTATTCAATACATAGTTTGCAAATCCACAACATGACAAAAATATATGTACAACAAATTGAAAATTCAACAACAAACATGTAAAGCAATTTCGCCATCAGCACATTTTTTGTTGTGCTCCAGCACAGCTCGGGCCAGCAGTGCCGATGATTAATGCGCTCGAGAAACTTGGCGTGACATGTTCGCATTTATTCTCACACTCGTCAAAGTTGACATTATGCTGCCAAAGAGAACAGCCGGCAGCGTTTTCCGTCGCGCCGCACGCACACGCCGCACTTGCTGTCCTTTGAGTGTGCGCGCAATTTTTTAATTGATTCGCATGGCAGCCAGTCAGGGTGACTAAGTGATTGTCCGCTGTCTGTCCGCATGACTGTTGATCCGACTGGCAATGAGTGCAGTTAATGGCACTTTGCATTAACTAAACAATATGCTGATGAAATGCGATAAACGCGACGGCGCTCCTGACTGCCGGTCGCCTGGCCGATCGCTCGCACAACCAGCCTTAATGCGACTTGACGCATTTCAATTAAGACGTCAAGTGGCCGGTCGTCAGCGCCGCAGCGCCAAGTTGCCAATTGCAGTTGGTAATGGCACAGCAAAGCCGCTAACGATGCAAACTAATTGCAATGTTGCGCCGCCAAAGCGGGAGTTCCCCCGCATTCCGGCCGGTTATGCAAAAATTTCGCCAACTTGTTCGTCCCTGCGCCAACTGATTTCGGACTAATGAAGTTAATATAAATTCAGAGGCATTTGCATATGTGAATTATTATTCATAGCATAATTAATGCAAATAAGTTAATTAAAATAGATTTTTTTTTCTGCTTTTTGGTTGCTCATTAAAATAACAAAAAAAAAAGAAGTCAAATGAATGCAATCAAAAGAGCACAAAAAACAAACAATGCACTTGCTACTGCAGCAATTTGTTGCCAATAACAACTGCAACAACAACAACAACAATAAAAACTACAACAATTACTAGCAAAATATATGCAAAACCCTAAACCAGCAAACTGTGAAACAAACTCGAAAGCACTTGGGAAAAACTCCGAAAAATTGTTTGTATAAACGAAAAGCAACAACAAATCATGTTAAACGAAATTGAAATTGAAAATGGAAATTAATTTTTAACAATTCAATGAGTGCACAGTGCGCACACGAAACAGCAAACGGAACGAGCAACTTCGACTCGTGTGCCGTTTGTCAGACTTTGTGTTTATTTCATTGCGCGTACTTCGGCCCTCCACCGACTCCGCCGACTACCGACTATATGTATGAGTGTGTGTGTATGTGCTTTATATGTGTGTGTGTGAGTGCATGCACACAAGTATGGCAGCCACTGCACAGGTACTTTGAGTGCAGCCGCACCGACATGCAGGGCAAACTTTTGAAATTACTTCGACACAAATTTACAAATCGTAAACGGCGCCCCAAGTAGCTGAAGTTCGATATGCGGCCACGATGTAAATGAAAAATTTTGATCGACCAAAAATTTATATAAACTCAGCAGCACAGTGCTGATGCTGTGTCTGTCCCATAGGGCAGAGGGTCCAGATGGACAAAAGGGTTAATGAAAAAGTTTAGAGACGCCATGTTGCGCTGGAAATTTGCAAATATAAATAGAAAGTAAAATTGATTAAAGTTTAGTTATGTTAAAAGTAATAGAAATATGGGAAACATTTCAATGAAATGTAAACAATGACAACAACTCAAACAACGCTATAAAGATTTTGTTTAATATATAATTTGAGTCCTACAATATAAAAACTATGAAACATGTCAAAGACCAATCGATGTTAAAGTTAATATAAAAGAGAGTTAAAAATTAGACCTGCTGGCGCCTGAAACTTTTCATCACAACCTCAAATAAATTTTTTTGCTGCCAACCTTAACTGTAAATAATTTACTTGTTAAAAAAAATGTATGATAAAAATAATGTTGTATCAATATTTTTGAATATGTGAATATTGTTTTGATAAACATGACACAAATTTGTACCTTTAAGTTTTATCAATATTTATAAACAAAATTTGTATATGTTTAGAAGTCTAAATATGTAAAAAAGTGTTCTAAAAGTAATAGAAATATGGGAAACAATTCAATGAAATGTAAACAATGCTGAAATGTAAAAGTTAGACCTGCTGGCCCCTGAAACTTTTCACCACAGCCTCAAATAAATTTTTTTGCTGCCAACCTTAGCTCTAAATAATTTACTTGTTAAATAAATTTATGATAAAAATAATGTTGTATCAATATTTTTGAATATGTGAATATTTTTTTGGCGCCTGAAACTTTTCACCACAACCTCAAATAAATTTGTTTGCTGCCAACCTTAACTGCAAATAATTTACTTGTTAAATAAATTTATGATAAAAATAATGTTGTATCAATATTTTTGAATATGTGAATATTTTTTTGGCGCCTGAAACTTTTCACCACAACCTCAAATAAATTTGTTTGCTGCCAACCTTAACTATAAATAAAATTTACTTGTTAAATAAATTTAAGATACAAATAATGTTGTATCAATGTTTATGAATATGTGAATATTTTTTGATAAACATGACACAAATTTGTACGTTTAAGTTTTATTAAGATTTATAAAAAAAATTTGTATATGTTTTGAATATGTTTACACAATTTTTTATGCATATTTTATAAAAATATTTCATTCAAGTTTTCACAAATATTTGTTGTGACCAATATTTCTCGCTTCCACGCTTTAGTGCCGCACTTGTCGGTGTTGTTATTGATGTTGTTGTTGTTGTTCGCTGTTGCATCAGCTGAAACTTTAAGTTGTTTCATTGTTGTTGCTATAGTTGTTGTAGACAAACAAATTAGGCTAATATCGAGAGTGCACATTAGGAAGTTTCGAGCACGTTGCGGCTGCCACTTTTGCTTCGAATGCGCTGCTACTGTTGCTGCTGTGGCTGCTGCGGCTGCTAGTGTTGCTTTTGCAGCTTTTGCTTTGATTTTAGTTTACAAATATATTTATTTGTTCATGCTAGCAAATATGTACTTATGGTTATTTTTGTTTTCTAGTTCTTCTGGTTATGTGAATTCCACAATTCACATGAAGCGGCCGCCACATCAAGGCCGGCGGCGCCTCAAACTCAGCTCTGCACAACGACCTATGCGTCAAGGACGATTAGCATTTGCCTCGGTGGTCTGCCAGCCAACAATGCTCCGCCTTTAATCAATTTCTATTGCCGCTGGCACCACGCAGACGAGCCACAATTGCCACAATTGCAATTTCCGTCTTATCGGCCGCAACCGATCGGGCGGGCGCACTGGAACTGGCTGCCAAGCAAACAGCCCACCAGCCAGCCAGCCATTCATGCAGCCCATCATTAACCAGCGTCGCGTTCGAACTGTCAACAACTGAGACGCGGCAACGTGACAGACGAAGACACAACACTGAGACACAGACGCCGCGGCCGCTACAGATACGCGCGCACAAGCTGCCAAACAGTCCGAACAGGCTGCGGCGATTGTGCCGGCCGCTGGCATGACGGCTTAGTGGCTAACTCATCTGTGCGCTGCGCCGACTGGATACTAAATCTATGTGTGTGTGTGCGTGTGTTTTGTCGGGCGCCAACGCATTACTTGTGCGCCACAATTTGCCATTCGCCATCCCCCTTTTCCCATGTGACTAGCTTTCTATAAAATGCAAAAACACACACTCGCACATCAATAACGATTATGATGAGGCCGCCGTTGACGCTGTCGATGTCGATGTCGATGTCGATCGATGGCAGCCACCGGAGGGAGCCGTCGCAATTGCTGTTAGTTTATGTGATGTGTTGCTGCAATTGCTGCTACTGTTCCCCATACATCAGCCGCATTTAAGACGGCCTGAACGCGCGGCTGTTTGTCGCTGCTTGAGCGCCAACACGCGCACCAATGCGGCCCGACAGTGGCAATGGCACTCGCGGCGGCGCGGAATTGCAAATCCGATTTGCTCAATGAGCAACACTTGCCATTTGCCGCATTTCGCTCGTAATGCGGCCGTGTTGCAGCGTTTGTTGAAATTTCTGCAAATGAGAATTTAATTTGCATGCGTGCCGCTGCGCGCTCACACTCACACTATGCAAAGACCGCGCGGACGTTCATGTGAAGCGTGTAGGCAACCATCAAAATGCAAACTGCAGCCGGCACAATGATGGCAGCCACATTAACTGCCACTGAGTGGTATTTAAATGAGAAATGAAATGAAGCACGACCGCAGGATATTACAATTCACTGTTTGATGTGTGTGTGTGCGTGTGTGTGAGTGTGTGTACGTTACGTTACAAAGGCCTCTTTAAAGTGTTAACTTGATTTGACGTTTGGACTTGTAATGCGGGTGAAACCTCAGAGCGCCTGAATTCATTTGAAAAACAAAAATTTTGTAAATCCTTTTCAAGGACACAAATGTTGACTACATGTAAAATTCGCTTCATGCATTACACTGCACAACAGCATGTCTGTTGCATGAAGTTTTTTACATGGTTCTGAATCGGTTTTCCACGCTGATTTCAAATCCATATTCCGTTTGTATGTAACAGCTATAGTTTTCGAAAAAAAATGGGCATGTCACTTTTTCGAATTTTCCTCGACTTTTTTCACATTTTCTACTGTAATTTCCGAACCAATAATCCTATCGACATGATTTTTATATCGTTCCACTTACAACATCTGACGCCTTCTTTTCTGATATTAATCAATTTTATGCGTTCTAAATTGGCGTGGTAACAAGGTTTCAAAGTAGAAAAATATTGTATTTCAAAGCGTTTTTTCTGATAGCGAAAATTGTACAGATGTTTCATAAATCAAGTTACGAAGTATATGAATATCTTAAGAAGAAACATCATGCAATAGGTTAGGTTAGGTTGAGGTGGCTGCCTCTGTATGAGACACACTTAGGCCTCTTAATGGGCCCGTTGTGATACCACAGATTCCACCCGTTTGAAATGCGTATGCAACACTGTTTTTTTTTTTTTCAACATGTGATACACCACACATTTCAAACGGATGGGGAAAGGGAGGGGAGGGGAGCGGACCTACAGTTTAACGCCGAATCCGAACGGCGATGGGCAGTTTTTCTTTCACACTTGGAGGTTTTGCCATTGCCTGCCAAGAGCGCACTTGTGCGATTCTTGTAATTCTCATTCCCTTCATGTGGATAGCGACAGAAGTAGATGAGTGTTTTTTCCAGCCCAAGCCAGGAATCGAACCCGGGGCGCTCGGTATGAGAAGCCAGCGCGCTACCCGCTGAGCTATCGAGGCCGACAACATGCAATACAACTGAGACAAAATTTTTGGCGGTATACTAATTGGCATCGAAATAATACCAAAAATGTGCTTATGCCAATTTCCACACTTTTCAGCCATTCAGATTAACTTAAAAAACAAAGGCCCTCAAATTATGCAAAGTTTTTGTTTTTATTTTCCATCGAGCAATTCAAAATTTTTTTGTTTTTTATTTGTACAAAACAAGGAAGGAATCCATAGTATAATAAAAAAGTAGTCTAACCTGAGAGAGTATTTCTAATGTATTTCTATTTTGTTTACAAAAATTGACAGAAAATTTTATGAACAGAGTTTTGAAAATATTTTGTGTTCAAATCAATATGCGCCTATGTTTTCTGTTGACAAATTTTGTACATCAAAATGAAATATTGTGAAAGAAAATTCAAAAAATTTGTATTCAAAAGAGGGGAGAGTTCAGGTTAGACTACTTTATAATTATACTATGGAAGGAATCTAAAAAAATCTATGCATATCTGGAGGCCCTTTGTTTTTTCAAATAAATCATTGACAAATGGCTGAAAAGTGTTGAAATTGTCATGAGCACTTTTTTGGTATTATTTCGATGCGAATGTGTATTCCGCCAAATAATTTGGCTGTGTTGTATTCCTTTATGTGTCGGCTTTCATTATATAACTAACTCGTTTATTGATTTACGAAAAATGTGCATGTTTTTGACCATCAAAGAAAACGCCTTAAAATTCCATATTTTCTGAATTTGAGGTCAAATTACTGCGGAATCTTAAAACTTATAAAAATAAATTGCATCGAAAAAGAAGCCGTCCGGCGTTGTTAATGCATTAAGGTGAAAATAATGTCAACCGGTTTATTGGTTTAGAAATTACGATACAAAATATGGAAAAAGTAGAGGAAAATCTGAAAAAGTGGCACGGTACCTGTATTTCACTAACTAGAGCTGCTACAAAAAATCTGAGGGCAGATTCGAAATCAGCGCACTCAAATTAGTAAAAAACAGTACCTAGAAAAACTCCATGCAACAGAAAAAAGTGCGATTTTGTTGTCCTGTGTTATTGCACTTGCAAAGTTTTCTTTCATTCATGGAGATTGTGAATTCACATTGGTTTTCTTCTGGGACTGTTGGAACCATACTGAAGAAACTAGTGGCATACACAGGATTTCATTTTGAGCCAAATACCATTCGATACCATATTTTGTACCAGAAATTTTTGTGTTTGGTGGACGTATTGAACCAATTAAACCCCTCTTGAGTGCGCCACTGGAAGAAACATGCAGTACAAGACACGACAAATCAAGTCAGTACTGCAAAAATCGTCCAGTTCTAAGACAGTTAAAAACTTGATTTTCAAAAAGTTACAAAAAAGGAAACATTGGGCATTACGAACGGCCAAGACCGGGGAACAGAAATAGGGGGAAACATAAGTACAGAAGGAGAAGGTGAGTATGGGGTTTAGAGATGAGATCAAGAGATCACTAAATACCCAATGATCTCAGAGATTAATTCTTATTAATAGGAGTGAAAAGTGGGGTTAAAATATAGAATCAAAATGTTCGTATGGGGACGATTATTTTGACGAATATAGATATTTCATTGTATTTCAAATTTTTGAAATTGTATTTCAAGCCATAATATTGAGATTTTTCAAGCTATATCTGCAACTGTATTCGTATTGGGACTTGGAATAACCCCCCTATTATTAACTACTATTTCCATTAAAAAGAGATGTTAAAATATTTATTTGTATCAATTTTATATAATTTTACATAATTTTATATAATCTGAAATTCAATTTGAAAATCTGAAATTCAATTTGAAAAATCTGAAATACAATTTTAAAAATCTGAAATTCAATTTGAAAATCTAAAATACAATTAGAAAATCTGAAATTCAATTTGAAAATCTGAAATTCAATTTGAAAATCTGAAATACAATTTGAAACGCTGAAATACAATTTGAATTTTCTTATATACAACTTGAAAAGGTGTAGTTAAAAAATTATTACAATCTGGCATTTGTTTTCAATTGATTTTGTAACGGTAAAATGGATATAGACGAATGCGGTAGTGCCGAAGCACTTTAAAATTTGTGTTTAGAAGCTCAAAAATATGATTGTGATAACTTTGCCTCCGCTATTATTGTAATCACGTAGTTGACTACACGGCGACAGTCGAAGCCGGCGCCATCTTGAAGTTGTGTGGCCATGTTGCTGCCGTCTTGAATGTATTCGGGTCATAATGCGAAGCATTGTGTTAGTTCTGTAAGTTCTCTAAGCTGCATTTAAGGTTAGAAGACAGCAATCTAAATGAAGACCCTAGGCTTGAGCCCCCCAAGGTGATTTCAGTTGCAACAGCATTTATTTTGATATCAAAGTTTGTGCACTCAGATTGAGATGAAGTCAAATCAGTAGTCAAGTTTCTGGTATGTGTTTCGAAATATCTTTTAATAAAAATCAGGGAACGGAAATAACAGTTATTTATGAAAACTATATTTGAAAAAATTAGTATGAAGGAAATGTCGTACAAGTAAATGAAATATACCAATACATTTCTTTTCGCAGCTAGAATCAAACTTGGTAATAAACTTTTTTTTTGTAATTTTTATGGAAAAATTAAAAAAATTAAAAAGAATTATTTTTTATTTATATTTTAAAAATCTTATAATAACAATTACAGTCATGCCTGGGTATAGTGAACACCCTATATAGTGAACACCTCGATATAGTGAACACCCAAATTTTGACATGGAACCTCTAAATATTGAACAAAATTTCGAAAGCAATTTCAAGCAAAAAGCAAAAAGTGTATTTTGAGCAAATAAAACGAGTTTTTGAACAAAAATGTTTACCTTGATATAGTGAACAACCTCAATACTGTGAACAGGCCTAGCAATAATTAGTTCAGAATATCCAGACACGACTGTATTTTTGATTTTTATCATATTAGTCTACAAATAACAGTTTTTTTCGATTTTTAATTTAGCTTTCCTATGATAACAATTATTGGTGACTTTTATTTAAAAAAAATACATGTCATTGAATGATTTTTTGATTACTTTTATAAATAAAAGTCACTGAATGATTTTTATTGATGACGTAAAAAATAAAAGTCATTGAATAATTTTTTTGATGACTTTTATAAATAAAAGTCACTTACTGATTTTTATTGATGACTTAAAAAATAAAAGTCACTGATTGATTTTTATTGATGACGTAAACAATAAAAGTCACTGACTGATTTTTAAATAAAAGTCACCAGTAATTGTTATCCTAGGACAACTAAAATAAGAATCGAAAAAAAACTGTAATTTGTAGACTAATAAGAAAAAAAATCAAAAATAATTGTTATTATAGGATTATTAAAATATAAATAAAAAATAACTGTTATTTGTAGAGTCATAAAATAAAAGTCAAAAAATAACTCTTAAACATTGATTTTTAAAATAAAACGTATAACTGTTACGGTCCCTGATAAAAATATCTCTCAGTCTATGATTAAAGTTCATATAAAATATTTATAAATAATTTTTTTATCATTTAAAATGTTTGTTTCTTAATGAGAAACTTACTCAACACATTTTTGCACATACATGAACACATTTTGCAATTCCCGGAGCTCACCTGGCAGCTAATGGCAGCGAATAATTAATGAACTCAAAGCGTAGTAGCCGAAATGTTTTCTCTTCGGCAACATAAATGCAACACGTGCAACAAAGTGAATTCACAATTAGCTGCAAGTGCATTTGCACCAAAATGGTTTACGCATGCACACAGAGAAATAATGGCTTTGGCTTGAAGTATATAAACAACAAAAATTCATTGGTGCCAGCTTAAGCCAAATTTAAGTCGCAAACTTCTGGCAAATCAATTTCCATTATTGTCACATCGCATTAGGCTGCTAAATCGATACTTCAATTGATTGCAACAACAAAGAACAATGCAGTGTGCTGTCGATCAAGAAAGGTCCGACAGCGACACCTTCGTTGCGTGCAATTAATTTCAATTAACCGCCAACAATTAAGCTGTGCAATTAATTAACAGCAATTGCTGCGTGCTGAATTCAAAATCCAGCCAGCCACAAAGAAACACAGCCCCGGCCCCCCCAGCCGACCGGTCTCCATGCGGCACGCATATTGCGCAGCATTGGCTCGATTCTAACGAAAAGCGGCAAGCGCGCACTTTTGTGCATTTTCGCCCGCTTGCAATTCTACGCAAACGTGCGGCAGTCGGACGCACTCAACATTCAGCACTTGCACTTAGCAAATTAGCAAATGCCGCCTAATGCATTATTAATCGCCTTTTAAATGCAGCCCAATTGCCGAGGTTTCGCTCTCGGCGTGTGTGTGCATTTCGTTTGCGGAAGGCAAAATTTCTTTGCTACTGAATATTTAGAACGGAAGCGCAGTCAGACAGACAGACACACTGCACAGTGCATGGCCAAGTCAGCGATGCTGCGTGCACATGTGTGCGTGTGTGTGTGTGTGTGTATTGGCGTGCATGTGTCGGTGGGCGTGTAGTCGACTCGATATTAATTCGAGACATTGCAATTACAAAGTCTAATGTTCCACATCACTGTCTGAATAAACGTTTAGACGCGCGACTGCATGCTTATTGGAAATATTGATTGTGTTCGGGGAGCGAAACGGGCGATTGGTTGTTGGCGAAGGGCGTCGCGCACGATCGACGACGAAATCATTCCGAACGTATGGCACACATTTATTTATTGTAATTGATGCGTCAGACAACACCAGCAACAGCAACAGCAGCTGCGATAATTATCGCTTAATAATCTGTCGCAAAGGCGGTCAATGCTGCGGCGTTGCGTTTTTCTGTGATTTTGCGCTACATTCCGGTACGAGAGTTTATTGACTGCAATGCGAGTTGGCAAAAGATCGATAGGGATTATGCAGCTAATTCAAATCTATCATTGATTGCAAGCAGTTTTATTAATCTCTTTTAAATTTTATCCTAAACTGCAATTAATTTCTTCAAGACTCTTCTCACTGGTCAGGGGCGGATTCAGAACACAGAATATTTTTGGGGGGAGGGTTTCAAATAGTAATTCTTTAATATTCATAAAAAGCCAAAAAAAATCTCTTTTAATTTTTATGTAATTTTAAAGTCGACCCTAATATTTCGGGGGTCACAACCCAGTTTTGCCGCTGAAAAATTTTAAAAAGTCTCAAAAAAAGTGTCACAGCCAAAAAAAAGTGTCCAGTGATCCAATCTTTTTATACCATGTATATGTATACCTTCATTATTTTATCTTTTGAAACTAATTATTTTTACTAAATTTCTGAAAAAAACCCGTTTCCCCCTTAACCCATTGCTACCTAATGGGTAAAAATTTACCCATGAAAATTGGCTTTTTAAAAAAATCACAGAAAAGTTCGTGGTAGAGATATCTCAAAATCATTGATAGGGATGGTTGGGGTAAAGATGGAACTACCTTAGTCTAGTGGAGGTCACCCTAAAATTCCGCCATCTATATTAGCTAGAGTTACCAGACTCAAATTGTTAATTTTCCGGAGGTGGAAAATGTGGCCTGAGAACTTCACAAAAATCTGCCTCCTAACTCACCTGTAAACAATACAACTTTTGTTCACGTGTTTAGCTGATCACTTCAAAAAGTATGGCAAAAAGCTACCATTTCTGCCTAATGGGTAAAAAGTACCCAATGAATATCTCAGCAACGTGCAGAGATAGAAAGCTGAAATCTCTGATCTTCTGATCATTGTGGGTCAATTCCAGGTCGTGTATGAAATTTTATCAAAATCGAATGGGCGGAACTGGTACCCGGCTTTAATGGGTTAAATTAATTGATGAGGAATATATTAAAAAGTCCCAATATGGATGTTTTGTATTTATTATGAAAACATTTGCATTTCAAAGCATATGCGTGATATACCTACTTATCCATTGGGAGCCATCAAAATAAAATTAGCACAAATAACTTAGGCAATGCTACAGAAAAGCGCGTTAATTCAGATTAATTTTGTACATTTTTGCGGAAAAACTTTGACATAATAAAAGGGTTGCAAGTAGTTTCAATGTTGCCAGAGGTGTAATTTTTAAGTCCTTAAGTGTAACCTTTCAAAAGTTAATACTAAAAGGAAGGCATATTTTGAGTATTTTTAAACACGCAAAAATAAAAAAAAATTAACTTTACGAAACAACTTTCAAAATGTACATATAAACTTTTTGATCAAGAAAAAGGGGCAAAAGTCGCATGATTTTGAAGAAAAGTGTCAAAATAAGCCTATTTTTAAAAAGTCGGTGTCAAGTGGCATCGGTCTCCAGAAAGGGTCAATTTGACACTTTAGTCGCACAACGGCAACACTGCCCCAAACCCCCTGAATCCGCCACTGTCTCTGGTTATTTCCTCTATATTCATCTCTTCCCCCCATTGTCTTTCACTGTCTGCTTCTGCTTGCATATTTCATCAAGCTTTCATCAATAGCTCCAACCTCTCCCCCCCTCTACTGAGTAAAGTGTACCCCCCCAATCGGAGGGCAGCGCTCTCGGCAGTCGTTCAAGATCGCTCAAGAATTTCTGGTATTTATTTTCCAGTTCTTGTGCGCTTTACAACAACGCAGCCAAGAGGTTATCAGCACCGCAAACGGCTCCAACGCCAACCGACAGCATCGGTGTCGCCAGCGCCAAAGCTCGGCAACGCACATAGAATTAATTATAAAAATTATAAAAAAAATATTATAAATTAGCTGCACTTACATCATCGTTGCTGCGTTGCTTGGCTTCGGCGACTGCGACTGCGGGCTGTGCGATTTGATAGCTGCCGCCGCCGCCGTGTCGAGTGCGCAAAGCCTGCATCTGGCGCTGGTGTTCCTGCTGTTTGCGATGATGTTCTTGCTGAATGCGCTGCCACTTCTCGCTCGAGAACTCGTTGTCGCTGTCATTATCGTCGTTATCGTGATCGTCGTTATCGTTACTAGCAAACGCAGCATCGCCGCCGCCCGCCTCAGCTGCGGCAACGCCCACTTGCGAACGCGCATTTGCAAAAGCCGCCTGGTCGCGCTTCGTTGGTGCGCGCAAGTCGCGAAAAGGGTTCGTAAAGCGTTTGACAGCCGTTCGACCGCTGCTCTGCACGCTGGAATAGGCATTCACACCCACACTGCGTTCCTCGGAATCGTCATACAGATAATCGTCGTCGTCGTCGTCATCATCATCAGCGTCATCCTCCTCATCGTCATCCTCATCATTCTCATCATCATCATCATCGTCGTTGTTGTTGTTGTTGCTATTACTAAAGCGATCGTTGTCATCAGCCGTGTCGACATTGGCATTCGGCCTGCCAAATGGCGCACGTTCGGTGCCGGCGTCAAAGCGCTCCTTGACTGTTCGCTCATTACCGACGTTGTCGTTGCCATCGTCGTACTCGCCGTCTTCCTCGTCCGCCTCCTCGTCGTTGGCCTGCAGACTCAGCGAAATCCGTTGACCACTCGTGGGTCTGTCGACAGCGCCGTGCGACAACGCCTCGTCAGCGAAAAAATCTCGATGCAGCACCTCGTGGTAGCTTCTGGCTTTGCTGCTGCCGCGGCGCAGTTTGGGGCCACGTGTTGTCCAGCTGTCGGCTGCGCGAAACAGTCCATCGCGATCGAAGTAACGATGCGACAACAATGCATTGCTGCTGGCATTGAAAGAAATGGCTGGCAATTTTTTATTGCGCTCGTTAGTCGCAGCCGCATCTGCGGCTACCGTTGGCGCGGCGACGCTACCTTGCATCGCTGTCTCGGTGGTGGCATCGTAGCGCAATTGTTGCTGGCGCTGTTTGAGTCGCTGCTGCTGCAACTGCAACTGTTGCTGATGCCGCTGATGACGCAATGGTGGGAAGATGTAGCGCTTCCAAGCGGCCGCGACATGTTGGCGATTGTGGCTGTGGCGCAAGTGTTCCGGTGGCTGCGGCTGTAGCTGCGATTGCTTGTGCGCATTGCTGGGCGCAGCCGTTGCCGGATCGCCGTAGTGCGCGCGCGCCTGCTGCTGCAACTGTGCCCGCTTGAAGTCGCTCACCGCCTGCTCGATGCGGTGCGAATAGTGTTCCTGATGGCGAAACGCAAGCGGCACTTGTACGATTTCAGTGGTGGCGACGACGGCGGTCGGTGTGCCGCCTGCGTGGCCGACGCCACCATCGGCGGCGTGGGATAGCGGCAATAAAATCAAACAAACGATCGACAGCAACGTGTAGCCGATCGCGACGGCAGGGCGACTGCGGTTGCCACTGGTGGCTGCCATTATGGGGGCAAGGACGCGTTAGGTGGCTGCGACGTTGCTACAGCTGCACTGCAGACCAATGCGAGCCAGCACGGGCGCCCAATGCACACGGAACGATCTTTGATCTTTTTTGTTTTTATTTATTTAGTGTCTGCGCGAAATTTTATGAGCGGACGCTGTGCGAAAATTGCCTCCAACTGTGCGAGTGCCAAAAGTGCGAAGTTTCAACTGTGTTGTAACTTTTGCAGTCGGTGGCATCGACAACTACAACTGCGACAAACAAAAAACACAAATATTAACTGTTTGCACTTTTTACTACATATATGAATTTTTGTTGTTGTTTTTTCTTATTTATTTTTATGGAGTTATTTTCAGTTTTTTTCAGTTCATATTTTTATATGATTTGTTTTTGTTGTTGTATTTATTGTAAATAATTTAAAACACTTTGATAGTGTAAATTTTATTAAACAATAAAAATAAAATAATAATTAAAATAAAAATAAAAATAACTTATTAATTTGAAGTTAAAAATAAAAATGTATTTATTAATTAACAAATTGAAAATTTTGAATTTCAATTAAAATGTTAAAGTCTTTTGTTTTTATATGATTTTTTATTTATTCAAAGTTGTAAATATTTTTATTAAAAATTTATTATTTTGTTTATTTATTGCGGTTGTTTGTTTATAATTAAAAATTAATTTTTTTATTTATTTATTTAGGTTGATATTTTGTTAATTTAAATATATATAAATAGTTTTTCTTTTGTTTTAGCCACAATGCAGAATATTATTTACTGCTCTTAACTTGGTTTTGTTTTTTATGATTATTTATTTATTCAAAGTTTTAAATATTTTAATTAAAAATTTATTATTTGGTTTATTTATTTCGGTTGATTGCTTTATAATTAAAAATGTATTATTTGATTTATTTATTTTGGTTAAAATTTTGTTAATTTAAATATATGTAACTAGTTTTTTTTTTGTTTTAGCCACAGTGGTGCAGAATATTATGGACTGCTCTTAACTTGGTTTTGTTTTTTATGATTATTTATTTATTCAAAGTTTCAAATTGTTTAATTACAAATTTATTATTTTGTTTATTTATTTCGGTTGATTGCTTTATATTTATTATTTGATTTATTTATTTTGGTTAAAATTGTGTTAATTCAAATATATATAGCTATTTTTTTTTTTTTTTAGCCACAGTGGTGCAGAATATTATTGACTGCTCTTTACTTGGTTTATGTAGTTCTAACTTTTGGTTAATGTTTAATTACAGTAAAAAAAATTTTTATTTTTTCATTTATTCAGTCATTTTTTATTTAATTTTAATCAAAGTTATTATGAATTGGTTGATTTGTTTTATTGCAATGACTACAATGGTTATTTACTTATTATAACTTACTTATTGTAATTTTGTATTAATTTTAAATATTTTTTCATTTTATTATTTAAATATTTATTTTTTATTTCATTTATTATTTATTATTTATTTATTTTTATTTATATTTTATTATTGTAATTTTGTATTAATTTTGAATGTTTTTTTCCTTTTATTATTTAATTATTTATTTATTATTTTTATTTATTATTTATTTATTTTTATTTATTATTTATTTATTTTTATTTATATTTTATTATTTAATTATTATACAAATCTTTTGAATCAAATCTTTGTTTTATTTTGTATTGTTTTATATTTATCACAAATTTACATTTTTTATATATTTTTCATTCACATATATTTTTTAATGTTTTTATTACTGTAACTGGCTCCAAATTCACTTCGTTTAGAATTTACTTGTCCACTGTGCCTGTGTGAGTGCACTAAGCACACCCACCAAATTAAATTTGATAGTTTTTTTAGTTATTTATTCTTATTTCCTTCCAAATTTTTTATTTTACTAAGAAGTGAATTGCGAAATTTGGCCACTTTGCTCAACGACACCACCGCAACTATAGCGACAACATCAGCAAACACTCGCGCAACACTCAGCACACACTCACGCATTATGAATGTTGCTGCTGCTGCTGCTGCACGCTGCTGCAGTTGCTACTATTTGCACAAAAGTTGCTGTCGTTATGGCTGTTTTTGTTGTTGTTGTTGTTGTTGCTGCTTTTGACCACCTTGTTAGACGCTGTGACGGCACCAACTAATCCAATGCAAACATTTGAGCCACCGACAGCAGTTCAAACAACAACACCAACCACAGCAAATTTGTCACTACTCGACTGAGCAATTGCCACAAGGCGGGCCAGCACTTGTTTTTGTTACTTTTGCCACTCCCCGCACCGCACCGTACCGCACCTACATTAGTCGGTCTATGCTTGACGCTCCTTCGGCACAATCACCTGCCCACCAACACCGTTTGCACTGCCACTTCTGTCTTCTCAGCCGCTACTGCGCTGCCGTTGCACAAAAGTAAACAACTCGCACTGCAATCACTCGTCTTCTTCTTCTTCTCGTGATCTATAGCCGTTTTTATTTATTTTTTGTTGGTGGTCGCACACTTTTGCTGCCTTCGCACTTTGGATGCAGCGATTTAAAAGATTAACTGCCCGTAGGAGTAACAACAACCGCGACACGTCGCCGATGCGTCGTTGCACCGCCACCCACCGCCGCTGCCTGCTGCCTGCACGCGCACAAATTTCATTCACAAAATCCGTCGACTGTGCTGGCCGTTGCAGTTGCACCGACAATTCGAATTCAAAATTCAAAATGATGCCAACAAAAAATATTCAATTCGCTGTATTATTTGATTTATCTGGCTAGCGAGACAGCACAAACAACAACAATAAACCGCTTATAGCTCGATGGCTGTGCATTCTGTACGCGCGCATTGCACACGATTGGTTGAACGTGGAAATAAAAACTGATTCTGATTTGCGGCGAACGAGCCAGCCAGCCAGTCAGCCAGCCAAGGCAGCGGCAGCAGCAGCAGCGCAGACACGGCAACATGCCAGCAACATTGGCAACATTTGAGATACTCTGCCTCGGCTACAATGCATGCGCATTCGGCCGGCGCGCGGCAATGAGACAGACGCCAAGTCATGCGCTACATGTGCAATGCGAAACAAAGACAAAACATGCGAGTGCAGCGGAGGCATTGGAGTGCGTGTGGACTGTGGAAGCTGACGCGGACACTGTAAACAAAAAGTGAGAGAGCTGTGGAGATGGAAAGAGTGGGTCTGACTGTTTGCTGAGACCTTTTATTAAATTTAAATGTGGCGTAAAAATATTTATGAAAACTTTTATAACTGTGGTCAGTGGCGGATTCAGCGGGGAGACGGGTTGGGGACTGAACCCCGCCCCCCCCGAAATATTAGGATCGGCTTTAAAACTACATACAAATTAAAAGGCATTTTATGAATATTAAAGAATTACTTTTTGAAACTCCCCCCAAAAGATATTTCTGAATCCGCCCCTGACTGTGGGCATGGTCGGATTTGGCTTGACATGGTGCACATTTTGACAAACGCCATGTGTACAATGTGTCAAGCTTTAGCTAAAAGGATTTGAGAATGTATGAGCCAAAAGAGGACAGTGTGCATGAAAATCTTCCGTATTCACGATATGTGGTTTTTGTAGTAAATTTGGTAAAATTTATCAAATTTTACACCAGATCGTGAACGACCTCGTTGTAAATACTTAGTATTGGCAAAAACAGCTGATCTTGTTCACATTTTGTTAGAGATGAACAATTTTGGTACAGATAAAAATTCCACGACACTTTCAATTTGAAAAATTTTCATTAATACGTGCAAGTAAACAATGCCGGGAATAAGCAAAAAATCCGAAAAAAGCATAAATTCGAACGCAATTCAGAATGAAAATTTATATTTAAGTGTCCTTAGAACAATTTTTGTAAGAATTAATGAAAATTTAATTAAATTAAAATACTTGCCATGAGTGGAAGGATTTATCGATAGTAGAATCTATAAAGTGAGATCACTATCAAGAAAATACAGAATACTACACAATGTTACAATTGATTTTTGCGATGGTAAATTTGGTAAATGGGTTGTACTTTCAGCTGCATGTATTTGTTTTCGTAAAGTTAAAAAATTTACCACAAAAACCAAGAATACACGATACAAGACACAAAACCAAAGATCGTGAATACGGCTAATGTTTTTGAATGTTTATGAAATGCCACATGTTTTTATAATAAAATATATCTAGAACGTCTAAAAAAGTGCAGAAAGATACAGAAAATGTGCTTGAAAATAAGAAAATAAGTAACTCTATTCTTATAGCTGAATATTTGACACTTGATTTGCTGATATTGTGAACAGTTTTGTTTAAAAAGACACATAAACTGTATTAGCAAAGCATTACAATGTGCTTTATAAGACCTGTTTTGCAAAGTCTTTGCTATAAATGTTTAACCCATTCGAGACGACGATTTTTTTCGAACGCGCTCCCCAGGAGCGAAATTTTATTTTTCTTTGTATTGTACACAGTAAAACCAATGCCAAATTTTTTTTCCTGTGCTTTACAGATTTCATTAGTTCCAGAAAAATTTTATTTCGACGACTAGTTCACTCAGAATAACTGATAATTGCACATTACTGTCTTATAGCCTCGGAAATCCTTTGCACACACGGTGTGCAATCGGTCTCGAATGGGTTAAGAGAACAATAAATTTCATTAAATTTGAAAACTTCTCATTATAAAATATTAAAATTGCCAAAATTCTGCACCAAAAGATGCTGTTTTAAAACATAGACATTTTATCTTGCATGCCTTAATTGTTTAAAAATTTGTACATATTGCAAATAACTCACAAAACTCATTCTTAATCTCTTATAATATATTTTGTTTTCAGATGTAAAACATTTGCCAAATTTCTCTCGGTGTAGTAGCAACAATATCCACAGAGGAACTAACCCAAAGCCATCGCCGCCACTAAACGCAGTGACACTAAACATTCTGCGCTCATCGTCCACAAATAGGCATACACGATCCGTGTGTAAACAATAATAACAACGAAAAACAAAAGTCAAGAATCAACAGCAAAACAAAAGAGACACTCATACCTTGCAGCAGACAGTTGAACGGACGCATGAATGACTGACTGTGTTGCTGGCTACGAATTACATGGCACATTGCCGTGCGAGAGAGTTTGTTTATTTTTTTAGTTGCGCTTAGTTTATTGGAGCGCAAGCAATGCGGTGCGAGTCTCTGCAACTCGAAATAATGAACTGCAAATGAAATGATTAAATTGAGCTGGGGCCGTGTTTTACTTGGGCAAACAGGCCGCACTGCCGAGCGCTATTTACCTGACCCCATAATTGTAGCGTTAATGGTGTTAAAATAGAAAGAATTGAAAGCTGGGAAAATAGGCGGAAAGTTTGAGATTTTGGATTGAAAGCACTTGAAACGAGCATTGAATTGTGTGAATTATGGTAAGCGGAAGCTGAAAAATCTCTGAGCACCGCCAAACTTTATAAAAAGCCAGAAGAAAAACAAATATTGCTCTTGACTTCGAATTTTTTTCGCACTCTGAGTATACGCAAACAGTGCACGGCATGTACGATTTACCCTATAAACATTCGCTGCTTACAGCCATGTGGAACTACGCTCACGATGCATGTTGCGCAACATGTTGCTAGCAACATATGGCCAGTGCGTGCATTCTTGTTGAGCTGTGTGGATTTTACCTTGCGGCCTGGACCAAGAACGCCACAACAGTGGCCACTAACAGCACAACAACAATATGAACAAAAACAGCAAATGTATGAAATTCGCAGCTCCTGCTTGCCGCTGCTCGTCATGCGTCGGCGGCGTAAATCAAATCAAGCGCACTGCTTTGCGTTTTGCCTTCCATTCAGCCATTTGCGCGTCGGCCACATAGACACCCGCTCTGGCCCCTCCCACCTTCCGCCCAGCAGCCGTTTCTAATAGCAGTGCAGCGCCGGAGCGCTCAGACTTGCTGGCACGTATTCGCACGCTTCTGCCGCCACTTGGCATGCAACGTGCGCTCAAATGCGACGACGTCGACGCAGCCAACAACTTCAACATAACCATCAACATCAGCCATCAACGGCAACGACAACGTCAACACCAACTCCGACAATGACGATGACACCTTTTTGCCGCTGCTCTTTCCCTCGATTTGCTAATTGTTGCTCGTATTTTATTGATTGAATGTTCAGTTGCAGCGGACGTGTTGCACGTAGCCGCGCAATAAATAGTGCAACGCACGACCCCAATGCCTGCGTCCGCCGCTTTGTCGTCTGTCTTGTCACTGCGCCCAAGCCCAGTGCTCACGCCCATTTCGACGTTTCAGCATTTTTAACAGCCCATTTATGGCGATCGGCCAGTCTGAGTGCGGCCACTGCGGCGCGCCGGCAAAATTAATTTCCTCATCAATGTAAATCATTCTGCCATTCTATGTCAATGGAGCACGGCCGAAGGTGTTGAACCCGTGGCGGAAATCTTTTATTCCGCCCCAAATTTGTGTAGTTGTGTGCGCGTCTGTGGCGCATTGTCTGCCTTCAACGTGGGCTGTTTGATGTGGCGAGTGTGCGGTGATGTGGTGAGTGAGTCATTCAAGGTCACAATTTGTGACTGACAAAATATTTCATTTGTGTGTCAATTTATGTGCAACAGTTGGCCGATGTGAAAATAAATGATGGCTTTTTAATTTATTGCCAGTTAAACATGTTTCATAGTGGGTGAGACGAATGCGAACACATTAAATTTGGTGCATGCCAATGTGTAGCACAGTCGGCTGAAGAATGATGACCCTCCAGGAACGGATTTCTCGTATAATTTCGTGATGAAAATAATTTTTAGGTTAAGTGGGATAAGGTTAGTTTTAT
Organism: Melieria picta; assembly: GCA_964056695.1. Taxonomy (NCBI): domain Eukaryota; kingdom Metazoa; phylum Arthropoda; class Insecta; order Diptera; family Ulidiidae; genus Melieria; species Melieria picta. The sequence continues at coordinate 126,974,852 of OZ057399.1, read as the reverse complement.
TTTATTTGATTGATTTGAGGTTAGGTTTTTACTTTTATTTAATTTATATTTTTAATAAATAGCCAACTACAACGAGTCTATGAGTTATTTGTTCTTCAGTTCTTCGGCTTTTTTCGAAACTGATACTTAAGTTAATTTAATTTTAAAATTGTTATAGCGTTGGGGTTTTTTCGCCGGAATTCTTTATTTCATAGCTAGGTTAGGTTTCCATTTGTATTTTTTTTTAATATTTTTACTAAGTTCTGACTACAACGAGTCTATGAGTTATTTGTTCTTCAGTTCTTCGGCTTTTATCGGGACTGCAGCTTTAATTAATTTAATTTTAAAAATATTCTAGCATTGGGTTTTTTTCGCCGGGAAAAGATTATTTATTTCATAGCTAGTTTAGGTTTCCATTTGTATTTTTTTTTAATATTTTTACTAAGTATCTGACTACAACGAGTCTATGAGTTATTTGTTCTTCAGTTCTTCGGCTTTTTTCGAAACTGATGCCTTAGTTAATTTAATTTTAAAATTGTTCTAGCGTTGGGTTTTTTCGCCGGGAAAAGATTCTTTATTTCAAAGCTAGGTTAGGATTCTTTTTTATTTTTTTTTTAATATTTTTACTAAGTATCTGACTACAACGAATCTATGAGTTATTTGTTCTTCAGTTCTTCGGCGTTTTTCGGAACTGAAGCTTTAATTAATTTAATTTTAAAATTGTTCTAGCGTTTGGTTTTTTTCGCCGGGAAAAGATTCTTTATTTCATAGCTAGGTTAGGTTTCCATTTGTATTTTTTTTTAATATTTTTACTAAGTTCTGACTACAACGAGTCTATGAGTTATTTGTTCTTCAGTTCTTCGGCTTTTATCGGGACTGCAGCTTTAATTAATTTAATTTTAAAAATATTCTAGCATTGGGTTTTTTTCGCCGGGAAAAGATTATTTATTTCATAGCTAGGTTAGGTTTCCATTTGTATTTTTTTTTAATATTTTTACTAAGTATCTGACTACAACGAGTCTATGAGTTATTTGTTCTTCAGTTCTTCGGCTTTTATCGGAACTGATGCCTTAGTTAATTTAATTTTAAAATTATTCTAGCGTTGGGTTTTTTTCGCCGGGAAAAGATTATTTATTTCATAGCTAGGTTAGGTTTCCATTTGTATTTTTTTTTTAATATTTTTACTAAGTATCTGACTACAACGAGTCTATGAGTTATTTGTTCTTCAGTTCTTCGGCTTTTTTCGAAACTGATGCCTTAGTTAATTTAATTTTAAAATTGTTCTAGCGTTGGGTTTTTTCGCCAGGAAGATTCCTTAGTTCATAATTAGGAAAGGTTTCCATTTTTATTTTTATTTTGAATATTTTTACTGAGTATCTGACTACAACAAGTCTATGAGTTATTTGTTCTTCAGTTCTTCGGCTTTTTTCGGGACTGAAGCTTTAATTAATTTAATATAAAAAATATTCTGGTGATTCGACTCCATACAACCGCGGGACAAAATTAGAAGTAGTGGTCCGTTCTTCATAAAATTTGGTATACTAGTTAATCATGGTCTGCTGAATTGAAATCTCAATTTTGTTTTTCTTAAACTTTGGTAGTTTGGCAATGCTTGAGACTTAAATTTGCAAATTTCGTCATTTTTGGAGAGCTATAGCAACGAGTGTGTTGGCTAGATTTTTCAGATTTTATATTCAATCGGTAACGTCAACATTGATAATTTCAAAGAGTAACAGATATTGTCTTAGGACCCTCTGGTTTTACCATAAAAACGATAATAATATATGTATGTTTTGCATTTGTGCAATAAAATAAATTTTGTCAAAAAATACGTGTTTAGACCACTTTTCAAATTGAATTATTTTCTGAGATCGGAAGAAATCGGAGGATGTAATTACATTATCCAACAAAGAAAGAATGCTTCTTAAAATAAAAAAAATCCAGGAACATACTTTCACATACTTTTTAGATATTTTCCTCTAAGTTTTGCCACTTTTCAGATTTTTAATTTAGAAAAATATTTGGAATTAAAAGTAAAGTAAAATCCTCAGCTTTGCAAATTTTAAGAAAACATTAAAAGCAAAAATGACCACATCATTTCTTAATCTATATTGAAAGTTTTAGCAACTTCTTGGTAACCATGTATTTTTAAAATTTTTTTTACTCAATAGACTAAAAAACTGAAAATATGTGTTTAAATTTTTTTGTGAAAAAAGTTTCAACTTTGAGCCGCTTTTGCACAGGCACTAATTAATTTTTTGCACAGATTTTTTGGGGTTTTCTTAGTTGGAGTTGTAACTTTCAAATGACATCAAAATCGTTAAATTCTGAGACTATAAATTTTTTGAATTTTGTCTATGGAACGAATCACTGTGCATTGGGTTGTATCTTCGCCGGAAAAAGATTCTTTATTTCAAAGCGTAAAGAAAGTCCTCTCGGCTTAGGTTGGCTTGATACAAATTTTGCTGTTGATATCTTTCAGGATTTTTGATCGGCTATCTTCTTTATTCGATCTTTATTAATACTTTCAACAAAAAATTTATTAAATTCTACCTGATTATTACCTCAACCTTACCTTAACACCTCAAAATTTATAGTACAAAACACATTCCATATTCCCAACGACCTTGTCACCGCACACAATTCGTACGCAGCCACTCCAAAATCTATTTTTCAAATTTTCAGGTGGTTGCGCTATCTGTCCCCTCCCCCAAGCATTTCAAACACGCACTGCCACAGCTAAAAATTGTGCCACCATCTGTGTCAGGGAAATTGTTTTTATGTCGGTGCGTCCATGTTGCAACATGCCGGCATCGCTAAGAATAAACTGTGTTGCCTGGCAGCCGCCAACGGCGACAAATTATTAGTTGCGGCCCAAAATTTATGGCGGATTTTGAGTGATTCGTATGTGGACACAACAATCAACGAATCATTAATTTTATGCAATTTGTGGTAGGTCGGAAAGTGTCAAATCAAAGCGCGAGCGACAAATTTCTCAATTTCCATTTCCACACAGGTCGAGCGTTGCATGTGCTGCATTGTGCGTAGTGATTGTTGTTCAATAAGCTGTTTCGAAATTGCGTCCCTCTCTGCCACCGTCCCAGCACGCGTGGCAACTGACACAAGACGTGCTGCTGCTGGCAAATTGCTGGCCATGGCGCAAGACGCCGCCAACAAATGAATTCCACTAATTAGTTGTTTCGTTCCGGCAAAAGCACTAAACTAAAATTTATGCCAGCACAACCGCACTCGGCGGTAACCCCATGAAGCGGACAACAGTTGGGCAGATGGTCCGGCGCAATCAGTTGCGAAATGGAGCCACAAATAACGGACGCAGCGTGCGTGCAAAGAACCAAAGACACAGTCAATATGTACGAAAACGAGAGTTACATGGCATCGATTGGAGTAACAAGTTCAATTTTCTACCCTACTGAGCGGCAATCGATTGCTTAATTAATTTGGTATCAGATTGCAGCAATTGGACGCAATGCAACTTTAATGAAAATCTGACAAAGTCTGCAGTGGGACTCGCACAGCAATAGAAATGTTTTGTAGGTTAATCGGAGGGCAGGCAATGAAACCAAAACAACAACGCACTGAAATACGAAACCCAACTGGTTTCGTCGGTGAAGGAAACTTCAACTGACAAATGCATTAACAGACTATAAAGTCGTCCTAATGCACTGCGGGACAAATAGATAAACCTGCAAAAAATGCAACAACAATGGATGATAGAAAAACCCCTACTCCGTTGAGCTGTCGACAGGCTTTCATGCCGCACAAACGGTCGACCGATCAACGTTAATTGAGGGATGGTTCCGCTTGTTTTGGTTTAAAGATCGTTTGCCTTTTGTCAAATCCAACCGAGCAGCAACCGTCATAAAATGCATTACCGACCCTCTATCCGACGCAGATTTATGGACAGCTCATATAACCGTAAAAGATCGACGAAACAAAAAGGAGCTGAATTTGCATGGGGCGCGGATTATAGGTCAACAACATTTGGGCTACCATATTTTATGTGCCTTTGTTTGAATGTGTGTGTGTGCGTACGTGTATATGAACACGTAATGAATTACCGTATCATACATAGAACACGTTCTGGGAAATCGATGTCAATGATAGGGATTTAACCCTCTAGTTCCCAAGAAGGCCTGTAGACATCCTAAGCTTAAAAAAATTCAGTAAATTACACCTTATGATTTTTTTAGCTGATTTTACACGTATGGAAAGTGGAAACTCCATTTTATAAAATAAATGTTGTCAGATAACGCTGCCACATGCACAACGGCAGTAATTGTAAGACAAAGTTGAAGTTTCGTGAGAAGGTAAGCAAATAATTATTTTTGAAATTGTGTAAGAAACAAAAATTATTTTAAATAAATTGTGAGCCTCAATAAAACTAAAAAATTATTGGTGAATAGCTGTTAATGTGTTCTTTGAGAAAATAAAAAAAAATTATGAAAAAAAGTTGTTACACTCTTCCTACCTAACCCAAACCCTAAAGTGTCTGTAGGCCTGCTTGGGATGAAAAGCGTAAATAATTAACGGTCATTGATGATATTTGTTTGCTATTTAAGCATTATTTTTCTATTTGAACCGACATTTTGATACACCGCAATGTAAAAAAGATCATATCACTGCAAAAATGTATACTAAGGCGTAGTCCGCGGGGCTAGATGAGAGAACTAGTCTCCCCTAGTTCTTTATTTCATGGAGTAGATTTATCGACATCTGTGTGAAAAGATAACAAAGCATTAAAAAAATAAGAACCGCAAATATATATATACCTATACCGATTCTTTTAGTTTTCCTAGTTTATACACCCCCCAAAAGTAGTGTATAAACTACCCCACGACACACTACCCCTCGCCTTACCCCCACCCCTTTTAATTTATTGTCTATTGCACGCAGAACTGAAACTGTTACCCGTTATTTATGTTTACATATATTAAAAAAAATTAAACATTTAAATTAATTTTTAAAAAAATCTTCATATGAAATTTTTTTTGGCTTTGTTTGGCTGCTACTTTCTACACCCTCTATCACGCTTCCTATCAAGAATGATAAAATAAAGATTACGACATCCGGCTGATGACGTCACTGGTGAAAAATTATAAGGTGACCATTTCAGAGTATATTACTTTATTTTTATTATTCGTGCGTATAGTTCTTTTTAAGACTGAAAACACGTTTATATACAGATTTTTTGACAGTTTAATTCATTTCTGCCAATTCTGCAATGACATGTGCAGAATTTTGCTAAAACAAAGTTTTGCTTCTCTTTGTATTTTTCCTCATCTTGAAAAATAAATATAAATACAATTTTAATCTCATGTCAATTGGGCACCTTAAAATTATTTTGATTCGTTATGAAAGATTTGATTGGCCAACGGAATTTTTTGAATTTTGTTACATTTTAACGCAAAAATTTTACCAAAACGGTGTGGAATCTTTGGAATACTACAAAATACAAAATTTAACGTTTTCGTGAAAACAGTTTGCAACATTTGAATGAGTTTTTGATAAAAAACCAAACGTAAACAATGAAGTGTGCAGTGGGCCAATGTCGGCAAAATAATACAAACAAAACATGTAAGTAATTTGTGAATTTAAATATTTGTGATTGTTGTGCCATGTGTTGCGTTATAAATATTTAATACGATTTTTACAAATTTACACGCAATGTATTATTTGAGGTTATTTGAGAAGCATTTTGGGTACATTTGTGGACGCGACAGTGTCCTTTTCATTACTGAAAGAATTTGACGAGGAGGGCGATATTTTTTCAAGTTAAAATGTGAATCATATACAGAAAACCTGATCGTTTTTAATTTAAAAAATAATATTGTTATATTGATTAAAGAATTAAAATATGAATTGATATCAAATATTAAAAAAAGTATTTTTAATAAAATATATTTATTCATATTAAATAGCAAGAGTGTTATATAAACAAGAGGCCAAATCTGCCTTACCTCTAAATCGCTCTAAGCAATTGAGCAATTGATAAGTAAGAATGTAAATATTACATACATTTTCATATAATATTTTTTTGGGGAAATATTAATTTTGTAAAAAGTCGTACTCGTCCCACTGTTCCTTGACAGTTTGAAACAATTCGAACTACGTCACTGGTGAAAACTTCAATTTTCCTGTCATTGATGTCGTAACCTTGTTTTCTATAAACCTTGCTTCCTATTGACTTGAAATTTTTTTCCCCGAACAAACATTGCTTCTCCACCACAAAACTATCACTGGTAATTTCTTCAACAAGATTAAAAACTTGGGAACTAGAGGGTTAATTTGTGAAGAACCCTATTATTTAGTTTTAGCTATTAGAAACTTTTGAATTTTTCGAGCAGCTGTTTTTACAAACAAAATTAATTATAAAATACTAGAGAACGTCACCAACTATTTTCACTTAGCACCTTCCTACACTTCAAAGCAAGATGAGAACAGATAATGTTTGGTATTTACATCTCAGAGCTTCTAATGCCCCCACAACCACGGACGATGCGCGTTGAGGCCGTGAAAGCCGGAGACAGTAGTTTCCCAAGCAATTCAGTTCATGGAGCAGCCATTCAACTTACAGTTCTTCCACATCAACACGCCGCCGTGCTGGCGCCCTTCCATGTTTACCACCGACCATTGTCAGCAAATGCATTCGGTTTGCTAAGCACAACAGCCCAAGTTCAACGTCATTACGAGCGTTGACTCCCAGGTAGTTGCATTACAATTGCAAGTCCTTGTTCCAGTACAAAAATACTACATGTACAAGTAGACTTTATCTGCTGTGCATCAAAGTAAATCGGCGTAGAACAAAAAGCGCATTGTGTCGTAACAATGCAACTAATAAACTGCCAACGCACTGCGGCCAGCAACTTTACGCAAGCGGAGCATTGCTGCCCATTCATAGCGCACTTTCAAAGGCTTAATAATACTTTTCTCCAGAATTCTGTAATCGCCTACACAGCGCACAATGGCAGCCGTTCGTGCAGCGGGTGCAAGGTCCGCTGCGGCAAGAAAAATTAGTTAAATATTTACAGAATATGACAGACGGCGGCGCAGCGAGCAGCAGCAAGCCGGAAAACTACTACGGCGCATGCTCGCCAGATAAACGCACAAATATCAATTTGTACACACACTTGTGTACGTTTGTGTGTATTGTGGGATGCCACATTAATACGGCTTAGACGAAGACGATTTGAAAGTTTCACGCGTTAGGCTGTGCGCCGAACAAGCCATCACACACACACTCGCTCGGCCGGACAGAGCGCATTCCGGCCGCAGAAATTGTCATCAATTTTAGGGACTTAATCAGACTTTGTGATTTGTGCGTTGTGAGCTTTTGTGTGGTGTTTCATCCATGGCGATTTATTATGTGAGAAGAAATGTTAGACGGCGGTGGATTTCATTCAAGCTGCAAGCCATTGAAATCAATTAACCTAAATTACAATTGATTTAGATGAATTTTGTCTCCCAATTATGAACATCTTTTAGGAGCTTAAGGTTTTGGTTTTGTTATTAGAAAATTAAAAAAAAATTCCACAACATTCTTCGAAACCTTTTTTTTAATTACGTAACAGTTAAAAACAAACAACACAATTAAAAAAACTGAACCTAAAAAAGTTTAAGTTTTACAAAGAAACTACGACAAGTTCTGCTATAAATGCGAATGCAATTTTTTTATTGATATTGTTGTCTTTTAATTAAATATTAAAACTTTTTAAAATTTCAAAACAAGTTCTGTTGAAGCATAATTTTTAATGCTCGCGAAGTGAAAAGGTACTAACTTTTTTAATAGTTGGCAAGTGTAAAGACATTTAGTTTTATATAATAAAAAACAGTTCCTCCGGGACTTAACAAAAAATTTATAGTATGTGTGACTTTAAGAATTAAAAACATGTACTGTTCAGTATAAATAATTTGTAATTTTTGTTATAATGTAATAACATGAAAGGCTGAACTGAAACTACTGAATGAGGCTCATTTCGAGGACATCTAAAAGCAGAACATATTCTCTTGCAGGATGACATTTGGTAACTCAGTACCTACTCGCTCTGAAAGAGTTAGCTTCTTCAAACATATAACACCCGGCGAACTTCGTCCCGCACGACATTTTTTGTTTTCTTAGAATGAAATACGCGGGATGGCGAAACTATGGCGATGCAAATTGACGAAGAAAACCAAATAAGCAATGTTGCTGCTAAGTTTCAGTAAAGAAATAGATTGCGCTTGATCCACATTTAAATTATATTGGCAGGACCACGCCCCCTTATTCAATACCCGCACAATGCCCTCTGTCGAAGGAGAAAATGGTAGGTTCATACTAAGTGTCATTGACGACTTATAGTTCAGCGAAATATTTGGGTCATAACAAATGTGCCACGCCCCTTGTCCAACGCCCATAAAATCTTACCAGTAGAATGACTCATCTATGGGACGACGGGGTACTAAATTTCAGTGTTGTACAACTTACAATTTCGAAGATATTCTATATTAGGATTTGGCTTGTATGGGCGGTGCTACGCCCCCTTGTTCAATACCCGTATCATACCCTCTGTCGAAAGATTTGAATATATGGTAGTTCAGCGACCTATAGTTCAGCGGAATATTTGGGTCACAACAAATGTGCCACGCCCCTTGTCCAACGCCCATAAAATCTTACCAGTAGAATGAATCATCTATGGGACGACGGGGTACTAAATTTCAGTGTTGTACGACTAACAATTTCAAAGATATTCTCTATTAAAAATTTGGCTTGTATAGGCAGTGCCACGCCCCCTTGTCCAATACTCGCCCCCATTCCCTCTGTCGAAAGATATGAATAAATTGTAGGTTCGTACTTAGTTTCATTGCTGTGCGACTTATAGTTCAGCGGAATATTTGGGTCACAAAAATGTGTCACGCCCCTTGTCCAACGCCCATCAAATCCTACCAGTAGAATGACTCATCTATGGGACGACGGGGTACTAAATTTCAGTGCTGTATAACTTACATTCCCGAAGATATTCCATTATCAAGATTTGGCTTGTATGGGTGGTGCCACACCCCCTTGTCCAATACTCGCCCCCATTCCCTTCGTCGAAGGACATGACTAAATAGTAAGTTCGTAGTGAATTTAATTGATGTGTGACTTATGGTTCCAAATTTATCGTCTGAATATTTTCAGAATTCACGGTCAAATATGGCAGGGATTTTCCGACTTTTCCAATAGATTTTCCGGAATTTTCTTTTCACACGAACCTGAACTGACTCGATACGAATCCAACAAAAAAAACTTTATGGAAATCGGCCGGTCCGTTTGAGCGTGATTCGCTAACACACATACTGCCACTTTCTTTTTGAAAACTCAATGACTATAAGTGAAAAGACTACCAATCACTGCAGGAACAACGGCTCTAGACTCTTGGGGCCAGGTTCTTTGATGGACAGGCGGAAATAGCTGATGCACAGATTACTGATCTACACAATTTTCTTGCCAGGACCAAATGGTTTTCAAAAGATCCGAAAGGGAACCCAAATAGGGAAGGACACCGGATTCAAAATTGAAGAAATTCACAATGGACCCAGTAGGGTTTCCGATTGGAAGTGCATGCGGAACACTGTCCTTCTATAACCTAACCTAACCTAACCTATGTGAAAAGACACTTCTGTGTGTTGCCCAGTTCAAACATTCGTTTAGGCGTTGTTTGAACTTGAAAAGGAGGAAAAATGCAAAAGCAGATTGCATTCTTCTTTATCATTTCACATGTTAACTCTACCTAGAAAGAGTTAAATCTACTCGCCCTGAACCTTCACTTACTGTCCCTTCGCCGAAGCACTCCAAAGTTGCTCAACTAATCGACAACAACTAAACACACTAACGCCTACTAACCAGCAACAAAACAAGCAACATGTAAAGCTTCAGCTTCAAGCGTTGCGTTCTGGACCAAAGAGCAAATCATGTTCGCTAATTGTGCAGCGCCGACCAGCAACAACAACGCCCAAAGATTTACCATTTCATTTTGTACTCTCTGCCAAGATGATTCCTTTTCGACTTCTAGGTCCACAACAAACTTCAAATGCGATCTGTGGTCAGTCTTTGGCAAACCGCAGCCGCAGCAGCAGCGCAACACGCAATTCCGACTGGACACTGAAAGCGTTGAAGAATGAAAACTTTAGAACTGGTTCAAAGCTGTCTGCTGGCCCTCTGCTTGCTGGTCGTTTGCTGCAGGTCGGCACCAAGCCATCGCCAACCGGTTGACAACGACGCGGACAGCAGCAACAATGACAGCGACGGCCGGGTTATTTACGATCAGCGCCAGAGTGGAAAGTACAACATACGCATCAGCATTAAGGATGTGGCCATTATTGAGATGGACCGAAATGGCTTCGGCGACGTGAGTAGCAATGCTGAATGTTCTTTTCACTGCTCAATGTGCTTGCAATGTTTAAAATGTTTTGCTTGTATCTGTGTGTGTGTGTGTTTGTTGTCTACAGGACACCTTCAGCGAGGAGGATTACTACTACGACGATGCCGATCTGACGGTGAAGCCCATTAAATTCACAACCCCAAAGCCTGCAGGTACAACTGCAAACAATCACAACGCTAGCAACAGCACAGCGGCAGCACCGAGCACTGCATCCTCATCCGCCGCCATAACCACTACGATTTCTACAACAACCACAACCGGGGCCACAACCCAACACGACCGCGCCTCCTACAGCCCAAATCTACTGGCCGACATAGCCGCCTCGCAGGCTGTGTCCACAACGAAAGCCGCAGCTGCAGCATTAACAACAACACCTCTGGCCACAACGCCAGCACGCAAAACGCCAAGTGTTGTCACTGTCGAGTCCACGTCCCCCTACAGCGCGCCGCAGCACAGCACCCAACGTTCGCTGCTCTACCCGAATGCACTGGCAGCACGTTCCAAGCACATTCCCGTCCATCTGGCGCTGCCCATGGAGTCGACAATGCACCCCGCAGCTGGCGAGAAAACAGTAGCAACAACTACAACGTCACTGCAACAGACGCCGCAGCGGGCGGCGGCCGTAAAGTTGGCCGCAGTCGATGATGACTCGAAAATTTTCAACTTTAAAATGCAGCGTGCCAACAAGTCGCCACCGCAAGCAAGGGGCGCATACGCGCGTCACTGTCGGCACCATCAGTACCGCGACACGGCGGGCAATTGTCGCGCGAAACGCTCGTCGTCGTCCTTTTTGTGAGTAGAAGCGGAGCTTTTGGGGGAACAAAAATATGTGAATTTTTTAAAAAGATCTTTGATTTCTAATTGTGCTGACACTGTGGAACAAACAAAATTTCAAAATTAAAAAAAATTTGAATCCAACTGAATTAAAGAGTGACGGTCGATCCAGTAAGCAACAATTTTCACAACAATTTTTGTTGTTTTTGCAATTTGTAAATTTCTAATTGTGTTGACACTGAGGAACAAAAAAAAATTTCAAAATTTCAAATTAAAAAAATTGTTTAATCCAACTGAATTAACGAGTGACGGTCGATCCAGCAAGCAACAATTTTCACAACAATTTTTGTTGTTTTTGCAATCTGTAAAAAGATCTTTGATTTCTAATTGTGTTGACACTGTGGAACAAATAAAATTTTAAATTTAAAAAAATTAGTAATCCAACTAAATTAAATAGTGACGGTCGATCCAGTAAGAAAACATTTTCACAACAATTTTAGTAGTAATCATTTTTACAAAAATTTTGCATATAAACTGCATATACCGCTTAATTTTCAAGCTATATGTATATTCTAGAAATTGGAAAATTGCATATGGACGCCATGAGCTCGCATTCATTGGCCACATTTTAAAATTTTGATACAAATTTGGTCATTTTAGAAAACCGCTTGGGTCTCTATTGATAAAGAAAATACTTGAAAAAAGGTCTAATTGGTTTGAATTGAATTGAGAAAAGCACAACCCAGTAATGCACACGCAACTGCGACTAGCAACAGCAACAATTTACATTGTCGATATATAAACTTTTGTCATAGAAAATCTCCAAAGATGTCTTTAAATTTCTGACTACAACTCCACACACACAAACTTCGCACAATGTCGTTTTGGACAATAGAAACGAAACATGAGATTTTCTGTTGAACAGTGTTAACATTATTAGTCATAAAACCCCTATAATTTCGACAATATCATTTACGATGCATACGTGAGATAGTGGCAGATAGCTCAATTATTTTAAGCATTTTATTTAAGCCCATTTGTAAGTTATAGATCCAACAATGCTAAGCACAACAATGCAAACAAATATAAAATTTATTACGTTCATCATTTCTTTTGTTTCGAATTCTTTTCTCTTAGGCGTAAGCTGTTCAGTATGTTTGCTTCTTTTCCGTTCGCACGCGTCGAACGCGATCATGACAATGAATAAGCGAAAAATTACAATGAAAACAACAACAACTACAACTAACGCCAACGCTAGCCGGTTGAATGTACTCGCAAATTAGTAATACGTCGTTAATGCAGCAACAACAACAACAACAGTAACAATAACCCAATAAAAACCACCGAGAAACATAATCATTATTTCGTTTTATTTCACTTCAGTTTAAACTTTTCCTTAGTGCGTGTACAATACATGTAAAATATAATTATGAATGCTTATTTATAGTGCAAAACCACAAAAAGAAAATTAAATAGCTCAATAGTAAAACAAAATTAAATATTAAAACAAAAAAATATAAATAAATTTATATATTGTATTCTTTAGTCCTTTATGTTAAAAATCGCATTGGGTTTGGAGTTATGTGTACCATAATTTTCACTGTACTTAGGGAACAATTAATTACATTAATTTATGCATTTATCGGTAATACTTTTAAAAACTTTAACAAATTATTGAGCGGCCCCTTTGGCTGCCTGCAGTTGCCAATAGGTTTGAACATTTTTTTTGGTCTAGTCAGCAATTGTGATTCAGAACGGTAGCATTTTTACGAAGGAAAATTCAGTTTAGGACAACTGCAGCGCCACTTTGAGTGCCTTGAGAAAGGAATAGCAAGTTACAGTTGGAACGGTGCAGCAGTCAGGGTAAAACTTAAATGAACAACAATAATTTCCAATGTCTTTTGTAACGAATTCATATGGCAGATAGGAATACGACGTACATTCTTTAGCATGAGTATTGTGCGATTTTCATTAGCATTCTCATGAAACAGCGTCTGTGGTTTCACGTGTATTAATTAACTATCAATTACATAACGAAAACATCATCTACATAAAGCGAATGTATCCAATTCTTTGGGTAACATGACAGAGTGTCTAAGGCATTCCCGGTAGTCCATTCAAGCCCTGCCGTTGCTGCTGCTGGCGCATCAGGTTCACGCGCGCACGATTCTGCTCCAGGCGCTGCACGGTGGCAGCCAGATGTGAGTTCTCCACGTACAAGTCCTTGACAAGTATATCGGCATTCTGCAAGCGTTGAGCCTGCTCGGCAATCATTGAGCCTTGCGTTTCGATGCGATTGTGTAGGTCGGCGAGCTCGATCTGGTGCTGCTGCCACGAGCCTGTTCGACGACATTATTGTACATATTAATCAAAAGTCATCAAACTTGTATGCTCTCAAGCAAAGCACTTACGTTGCATTAGGGATTCGGTGTGCTGCTGCTGCTGCTTGATGGCGTTCTGCAAGTGGCGATTTCGCAGCTCCAGCTGGTTGACGCGCTGTATTAAGTTGGGATGTGTGGTGCGCTAATATGAAATGGAAACTATAATCGAATCTTACTTCAACTACGTGTGTGCGTACATACAGCATAGGCTTTCTCCAGCACCGGACGCGCCTCCTGCAGCTGCTGCAGCTCCATCACCAAACCGTCGCGCTGCAGCGACAAGTCTTTCACCTGCTCGCGTAGCGATATCTCGAAGAATTTCAAACGTTTCAGTTCCTCCTTCATGCCGAGACTGGAGCTGCTCTCGGGGCTGGGAGATGTTTTCGTTTGATTCTGTGTCTGCGACTGGCGCGCGCTGTGCGTGGAAGCGGGACTGTGGCTGTCGGTGCTCTTGCCCGAAGCGGTCGATGATATGTCGTCAGTTTCTGATTCAGAAGCCTTACAACCAGTTGGTTTCTGAATGGGTGTTACGGTTTCAACGGGCGTGGTGCTGAAGATTGTGGTCTCGGATGTGGACAGATTGTTTCTGCAAGGGGCAAGAGAACGCATATCTTTGAGTGCTGATTCACTGCGCGGACAAAAACAATGAATGAATGATTGTGGAATCCCCGTCTTTGGAGAAGGTAAGAAAGAGGTTTCAAAAGGAAGAATCACAATGGTTGCGAATAAGAAAGAAGAAGAACGACGACCATGACCTTTGCCAGGATGAACAGGTAGCAAGACTTAAAAATCAGGTATCACTTTTCTAAGAGCTTAAAACCTCATGTACTGAATACTGTTCGAATTTTCCTGAATGTTCGATTTTATTACAGTCAACAAATAGTTAAAACCATTTAACATAAATATTTACAACGATTTAACAATATTTGTATACTGAGCCCTTTAAATTTGTCTATTAAATTTCATACAACTACGACCGTGATAGTAATGAAAACCATTACCAACCAAATCAGTGCTTTTTCCAATAAAAAAACCTCAATCAAATTTTGAAAACATGCCACACCAACCAGAAAACATGGACAAATATTCTAATCCGCCAACCAACGCCCCAACAAATAATATTCAAAACAAAAATTCAAGTTCGACATAGATACTAAACTGCAATTTGAACTAATCCAGATATATATAATTCAACACAACTAGACAACACATAATTTCTATAAAACAGTAAAAATCATTCGGTTTTTTAATTTATGTAAAATTCGCTTTTATAAAAAACAATATAAAATAAAATAAATAGCTTGTATTTATTTTAAATCAGCCTACTCAAGTCGCGCTTTAAGTCTTTACGATCCATGCGTAACAACAGGGGAAAGCTGCATTAAAGAGGAAATTGAACAAACAGAAACATAAAATATAGCACTCAGACAAACGACACAACATTCAACACAGTCACACAAAAGTATAGAAAGTGTGCGGCATTACTCACCTATTTGCTTGTCGGCTGGGAGATTCTGGTGCTGAGTAGGACGAACTGTAGTTTTTAGCCGGCTCCTGTATGGTGCTCTGGTGCCACAAATAGCTAATGGGTGAACTCGCCGGACTGTTCTGCTTATCCGTGCCCAGCTGCAGCGCACTGGCCGCCGCCGCCTCCGAGTTAAGCTCGCATGCGCCCGTCAGTATCTCCACACTCTCGCCCAGTCGCGTACGCAAATCTTCGATTTCGCTCTGCAATGTTTCGATTTCTTTCGATTTGTCTTCGAAAATTTTTCGTGCATTTTCGCGTATCTCATTCGCTTCCGCCTCCAGATCGGCATACTGCTGCTCCAACAGGTCCTTCTCCTCGATTGGCGACAGTCGTCCATCTCTGCTGAACTGCTCTTCGTACTCGCGTACCTTCTCCATCAACTCGGTGAACTTTTTGTCGCTCTCGTGCTGTTCTTCTTCGTAGATTTGGCGCTCCTTTTCGAACAGCTGTCGCTCCTCGGCCAACTTCGACTGCCAATAGTCCTCGCAGTCCTCGTAGGCGCGCTGCATTTGTTCCAGACTGGCCTCCAGTTCTTTGCAACGCTCCTCTGCCGTGCTGCCGTTCTCACTCGCGCCGCCAGTGCCCGCCTTTTGCTGCTCTTCGAAAGCTGCAATCTGCTGCTTCAACGCCGCTATCTGCTCCACATAATCCACTGCCGTCAGTGATTTATGTGCCTCCGAATGGCGCAGCTCTGAGTTGAGCGCCATCCATTCGCCGCTCGTGTCACTGTTCTCGCTGCCGGCCGTATCATTAGTGCACTTGCGCAGCTTTCCCAGTCGCGGACTTTCTTCGGTGATATGCGTTTTGCTAGGCGAGTCCCCACGCCGTTTCGTTGCAGTCGAATTCGCGCCCACGTCCGTCTCCTCGGGTGCAGCATTGTTCGCATCCGTGGCCGTACTACTGCCCGCACTCTTCTTATTCTTCGACTTGGCGCGCATCAGTTCCACATTCAATACCTCCACCTCCGCCACCAATTCATCGTTCTTATCACGCAGACTTTTATTCTCTACCTGCAGGCCCGAAATCTTTTCCACCAGACGCATCACCTCATCATCGGGGTTCTTGTCACTGTGCTGTTCGCGCACCTCACCACGAGTGCTCTCTTCCAGCTCGGTCACATCGCGGTTCAGCTGAATGTTCTGTTCCAGCAGATCAGTGATCTGCTTCTGCAGCTTATGATGCTCCGACTCCAGTTCGCAGTTCTCATTCCTTATCAGCTCCAGCTCGGTCTTCAGCTTGATCTCCTCCTGTTCGAACGTTTTGAGTTTCGATTCGAGACGTGTGGTGAAATTGCTCCAGTGCTCGCGATCGTTGGCCATGCGCGCCGACAGTTCACGCACCACTGTTGCGTGCCGCTGTTCCAGCGATCGGATCTGCAATTGTGACTCAATTAATATATTTTTTTAATGACAATAAGTGCAGTCTTACCTCTTTTTTGGATGCATCTTCCAGCGATGCGTGTCGCTCATCAATCTCCGCTGCGAGCAGCGCGAGACGATGATTCGCATCCTTGTTGCTGGTGCGCAACTTTTTGTTCTCATCATGCAGCTGACGCATGCTCTGTCGCAGCGCTGTCAGCTCGGCCGTCTGCAGGGCCAAGGAAGCGCGTAATAGCGTCAGCTGTGTCTCATCCTCCAAGCTGCGCAACTCCTCATCCAGCACCTTATTTAGCTGTGCCACATTCACTTCGTCCTCATCGAAACCCAATGCCAGCAGAATGCCACGCCCGTTAGCAACGTTGGCGTGTTCCCAGATGTCGAGAATTTTGTGCACGGGCATTGATTCCTTCAGCGTTGGTGAATCTACAGTTTACACCAAAGGCGCATTAGTTGCTGGTTCAACAAACGCATAACAAAGTGCTTACCCAACGACTCGACGCTGCTGCTGAGCGGCTGTTTGCGCATCAGCGACGTGGACTCCTCTTTCGAAAATTGCGCCTTCTGTTGTTTGTTCGTTGTTGTTGTTAGTGGTTTGAGTTTATTTGCCGCTGCTCCCCCCTTGCACTGATTTTGCAAATTGCGCTGCGTGGGCAGAGAGGAGCAGCGTTTCAGTTTGCTGCCGCCATTCACAGTGGGCGGACGGCGTCGACGATTGCCCGGTATGTCCGTTTGGGAGGAAGAACGTTGCACCTGTGGTGTATGAAATATTTCTAAGTGATTAGGAGCCTGGGAACAGTGAAAGCATAATGAGCTTACAGCATTGGTGATGGCGCTGCAGCTTCTGTGCTCATTCTCATCTGTCTCGCCGTCATCCGAATCGGACAGCGAGCAATCATTGGCCGTTTGCACTGATGGACGTGAGCGCCGGCCGTACTTCTTGGAGCCCATGATAAGCTTGGGCGACACCTCGCGATCAGACACGGCGGGCTGACAGTCCTCCTGCGCCTCCACTGCATCGCAGATGACTAAAGTGTGCTCTGCAATAAAAAAAATTTTATTTTTCAGTATTTTAGGGTGAATTCAAAATTTTTAGGTGTGATGAAAAATGCAAATGCTGGGCGTTTAAGCACCGCCTTACCCAATGCACTGGCCAACTGATCAATGCAAGACTCATCGAAAGCTTTGGTGCGCTTGTAGTAGAATCGAGTGCCCATTCTGACAGAGTATTTGCAATATTTTCAACACTTATGACTATGACAACCATGCAGTTTGAGTATAGGTCAGCAAAAGACTATTGACCCAACCACTTCGACGCAGCTATTTATGCATTTTTGGTTTTACAAGTCGCGGTGGCAGGTATGGAAATCGAGTCGCCACAGAGTTGAACGATAGCAAAATCTCACTTCCAGATTAGCGTATGATCAGGCCGTGGACATTTTCGCGGAAGTGTTTACTAATATTTCACTGACAATTGTCGAGCAAAATGAAAACAGAAAACCCGCCTAGGATAACTGCAGGGCCGACAAGCAGGCGACGCAGGTACCAGCGGCACCACTGCAATTTTTGTCAAAACAAAGTCATAAAACGCAGGACTTCACACACTCCGAGTGATAACGAAAAACCGAGGCGATGGCTTTGGCAATTTAGCGGCCTAGCTCTGTGACTACCTGCGACAGACAGTCACCCAGTGGATCTGAAGACCCCAATAAAAAATTCAAACGAATCGACGTTCATCTTACGAGTTTAAAACGCGCGGGAAACCGTAATAAACAGTAATAATGAGCTTTGAGAAAAGGGAATCGAACTGAGTGAAATGTGGTTGATGTATGTTTGCATGATAACACTGAACTTTTAGTGTTAATGGATGCTATATTAGCAAATTCGCGGTTTAGGGAAAAACGGTTGAATGGACAAGGAAGACATTCGATTACTTGGGACACGAAGAGTACAAGAGCACATTTTCAAAATCTAAATATGTGGTATGTTTTATTATGAAAGAGTCAGTGTGCCATCAGCGATTCATTTGTGATGTTTATAATCTATAATAATAATAATAATTGACTGGCACGACAGCCCGCTTACGCGAGACTAAGGCCTAGCTTCCCGCAACCACCCGTGTTGTGCGTGTGAATTTGTACGCGGGTGGAAGGGGCCTACAGTTTTATGCCGGTTCCGAACGGCAGGTTGGAAGCTCTTTCATAAGCAATTTTTACTCTCAGAGGTTTGCCATTTCCAGCTGAGAGGACAGCCACCGAAAGAGAAAACGAGTTTTCCCGTTATTTTTAGTTTATAATCTATAGCTTACGATAAATGGGTTAAGCAAAACAATTTACATATGTACTGTAGATAAGGATGAGAAAGATAATCAGCATAAATATAGCATGCATGCTCTAAAAGATAAAGAAATAAGAACCATTCTGCATTCTTCTATAGGATTTTTATAGCAAATCTCTAATGGAGTCAGGAGCATTGATGATAGCTTTATGGGCAGTTATGTAATCTGTAATAAGGGTCGTCTGGCAGGACATGAATGGCCAGAAAGTGATAAGTAATATAAAAAGGTAATTTTCTTTTCGCACATTTATGAAATGAAAAGTTGTAATTCGCTGAACGTTTTTCATGAAGCCCATTAATTAATGCTAAGGCAAACCCATAATACAAACGACCAGATAGCTGACCCTTTTATACGTTTCCGCAAGATATAACAATAGACATGCTTAGCTTCGGCACACCAAGTTGCAGCCAGCGCCAGCGTCTGCCTTTTGCTTTGTGCTTTCGTCTGGCGCTGGCCTGCACATGTACCTGCCGCCCTCTGCAAATAATATTTACCTGCCCAACCATAAAGCAAACCTTGACAGCTCGCCGTACCTACGCCACTGCCAACGCTGATAGACGGCCAACCCAGTGCCGCTTGTCCGCGCCACCTACCTCTCAGGCCGGTCGCGCTGCCGCTAACGGTGGTCTTTGTCATGATTTCACTGCCGCTGCCGCTGTTGTTGTTGCATGTGTACTTGTGTTCGCTGGCATCCAGTTCCAGCTCGGTGCCCAGAAAGTTCAGCAACGCCTCCTTGAAGCGCTCGAACGAAATGCCTGCGCTCGCCTTGCTGTTCGCCGACAGGTCGGCAATGAGCACGGCACCCTTGTCCTGCAGCTCCAGCAGGCCGCACAGTCGACCCAGCGACTCTTCGTCCAATAGGCCGCAACGCTCCTTGTCACAACTCTGGAACATTTGAAACAGCTTTAGTTCGTAGGGATCGGAGGCGATTTCCATCGCTGATTTCAGGTGCGCAATTGTGAATTTTCTGATGTCGATTGGCAGCAGCAGAAGTTCCTCTTCACTTTTCTGCTTGTCTCCTTCGCTGCACTTGGACTTGAAAGCACGGGTGGTGGTGGTGGCGGTGGACGCGTGTTGGTTGGTCGCTGCTGCTGCGGTTGTGGGACAGAAGCACTAATTGCTCGTTGTTCGGTGAAATTGCAGTTTTCTAGCATTTATTTACGTTTGGCCAGCGCGCCCATACCAAAGGCACTTGGAATTTTCTTGCGGATTACTGACTCGATCCGAAACAATTCTACCGATTTCACAAAAATGTTACGACTTCGTAATTCGTAGTTTTCCAGCGTTTTTCTTGTGCGCTTGTGCGATTCGCCAGTGACGTTTCGCACTCGGCTCGTTCGTTTCGCACGCTACTTCGTGGAAACAACGCACGACTGGAAGTCTCGGCTTGTCTGTCATTCGCTGCTGTCATTCGTCGTGTTGTGTGGAAGTATCGTCGTTTCCTGCATTCTCCCGCTTTTGCACGGAGCTGAATCAGTTTTTGTATTTTTTTTTTAAATAATTTCCATTCAGAAACGCAAACAAAAAGGACAAAAGCGTTTTCGCTGAGTTCCCCAGTGGCAAAATATACGAGAGCACAAGGAGTACTCGCGGCGCGGACGGTAGCTGCGTTTGCCGAGCGACCATGAATTCCTGCATTTCAGCGCTGACGGCCGCGGACCAGATGCACGGCTTCCTGCGCGACAAGCAGGCCTGGGAGAACGCCATCTCCGTGTACCAGGGCCCCGACCCGCTCGATCACTGGTACAACTACGTGTGCTGGTATGAGAACCACGCGCGCGGCGGCTACGATTCATATCGCGAGACACTGGAGCGCTGCCTGACGCTGTTCGAGCACAGCGACTACTACAAGCAGGACGTGCGCATGGTGCGGCTATGGCTGAAATACATCGACATGCAGCCGCAGCCGCTGCACTTCTACCAGGTGCTGTACCAGCGCGGCGTGGGCCGGCAAGTGGCCGCCTTTTACATTAGCTGGGCAGGGTACTACGAGTCGATCAATGCCCTCAAGGAGGCCGAGAACGTGTACTCGCTGGCTTTTCAGGAAAAGGCGCAATCGTACGCAGATCTGCATCATGCGCACAGCAAATTCCAGTACATGCGAACGGCGGCAGCACAGGCGGCCGTCATTAATCAGCAGACGCCAACAACGGCGCTAATGCAGCACCATCAGTTGCAGCAACAGCAGCAGCAAACGCAAGCTGTGCATTACCAGCAGGCGCACGCGCAAACGCAACTGCAAGCGCCCGTGCAAGGGCATCCGCCGCAGATGCAGAACTATCATCACCACAACAGACAACCGCAGGCGGCCGCCGTCGCTCCGAATCCCTTCCATCAGCAGCATTCTCAAACGCAGCAAACACAACTCTATCAGCAGCCACAGCCGCAGCAGCAGATCCACGGCTACCAGTCGCAACAGCCCGGGCCGTACCACAACCATGCGCAGCAGCAGCCGCAACCGTCGCAGCAGCCACAGCCAGCACACAGTCAGGTAAACATGTTTGCAATCACAAAACCGAAATATCCTGACCATTTTCAATTTGTTGCAGTTCGATGCCGCAACAGTGGCCACTGGTGTCGCAGCAACCCCCAATTTCAATTACCAGAGCACCGCCGTAATCTCCCATACATCGACCGCACATATCCCCATCGAACAGAAGCTGCCAGCAGCCAACCCGTACAGCGCCACCGACAACGCAGAGACTTATGAGCGTGAGCCTGCACCTGCGCCGCAACAGTCGGCACCACTGGCCGGCATCAGGCTTCCTCGCAAATTTGCTGCCTACTGTCGCAACAATTACGAGACCTGGAAGCCGGCGCTGTTCTTGGAAGAGCCCGATGATCCGTGTCGCCGCTGTCACTATGCGAAGCAGCAAGTGTACCCGGGCACAGGCGTCGAGTACAGTCCGGAGGAGTTGCGCGCTCGCAAGTACAGTGGCCAGCTGAAAGCGTTGGAACCGCCGGCCGCACAAGTAGCGGCAGTGGTGGAACCAGAGACGCCGCCAAGAGAAGAACCCATAGTACAAGAACTGCAGGAGATAGGCGTGGTACAAAAGCAGCAGGAAACCAACAGCTATGCATTCGCCGAGCACAGCCAGGAAGTGCAGCACAAATTGCACAGCACGCAGGTGCCCAAGCAGCGGCCACTGGCCGTGCAAAATCAGCACAGTGCTGCAGTGCACAACAACTACGCTGAGGAGAGTGCTGTAGCGAGTCACTACGAGCAGCAGAATCATCAACAACAACCACAACAGGAGCCGGAGCAACAGCAGCAACTGCAACCACAGCAGAACCACAATCATCACCATCATCAGCATGCCCACGGCCATCATCATAATCACCACCACCACCCCAACCTGCACCAGCAACAGCAGTTGCAGCAACAACAACAACAGCAATTGGAGCCACCTGCCGCAGACGCTGCTGTGGTGAGCACGCTGGACGATCTGGAGGATCAAATCGAAGCATCCACTATACGCTTCAACCAAAACAAAACAATAAAAATCAAATTCAAGAAAGAACGCCAGCAGGACGGCCATTCACTGAAGCATAACTACGTGATCGAAGGCATATACCAGCAGGAAGTGCGTAGTCCCTTATGAGCCCTTTTCTCTGAATTACGTTCAAGCATTTTACTATTTGCAGATTTCTTCGCCTTCGACGGATTATGGCAAAGTGAAGAATGGCCATAGCTTCCATCCGTACAGCATGGAGCACACCTCAACGCCCAAGTCGAGCACGAAGCGTTCCAGCAAAACCAAGTTGAAGCACGTGAACAAGTTTCCTGTTGGCATTGGCACCGGCAGCAGCAGTAACTCCTCCTCCGCCGACAATGCTCAACCCAGCCATGGCAACGGCAACGGCATCAATGTGAACGGCGCGGTCGGCACGCTTTCCACCCGCCTGGACGATACGGCCGACGATGTCGTGCAGAACGCCACCTTCAATGACAATGCCAATTATTCCTTCTCCAGCGCTGTCGCTCTAGACAGCTCCAACTGTTCGTTGTCATCGGCAGTAGATCGTCTGAACTTCCGCGATACTGCCGGTGCACTCAACTCCAGTACAGTGGTAGCTGACGCCTCCACTTACCAGGAGAACTCCTATTTCGCTACACAGCACGACACGGAGGCGAAAGAGCGCCGTCTGCGCAAGGCACTTGAAATCATTGACCACCATCTGGCGAAGGCGGCCATCGATCCGTTCAGCAGCGAACTGTGCCGCGCCTTTCTCACCAAACTGAACTTCCCCGGCCCGGAAGACGACTGCGCCAACTACAAAATCGTACAAACGCCACTGCCAAAGATAGCGAATACGCGCACGCTCAGCCTGCCCGATGGCATGCAGTTCAACATCGACAAAGAGGTAGGACGGGGCTCGTACGGCTCCGTCTACAAAGCCACAGACGCTAACACGGGCAACGTGGTAGCGCTCAAATTTCAAAAACCACCGAACACCTGGGAGATATATATTTGCGATCAGGTGAGACCCCATCTACTCACTTTCCATTCAAAACAATTCACATGACGGCTTGTTTATTGAATTGATTTGCAGGTTCTGAAGCGCGTCAACTCGTCGCACATATTGCCCGGTCTGATGGACATCTCGACGGCGATAATCGCCCCCAATGCCAGTCTGATTGCCACTGAATTCTCGCCATTTGGCTCGCTACTTGACATCAACAACAAAATTCGCCAGGCCACCACCAAGGTGATGCACGAATCGCTGGTGATGCACTTCTCCGCCCAGATCTGCAACATCATTCATCATCTGCACATGAACAAGATCATACACGCCGACATCAAGCCGGACAACTTTCTGCTGATGCGCATACCAAGCACCGATCTGCACTACCCGTCGCTGCGCTTGATCGACTTTGGCTGCGCCATCGACATGACACTTTTCCCCGACCCGGAGAATACGAAATTCCTCAAAGTCATACAGACGGACGGCTTCACGTGCATCGAGATGCAGGAGGGCCGCCCGTGGTCGTATGAAACCGATCTCTTTTGCATTGCGGGCACAGTGCACGTGATGCTGCTGGGCGAGTACATGCAGCTGCAGAAGCGCGCCGGCATCTGGGACATCAAGCAGAAGTTGCCGCGCTATTTGAAGAAGCACGTCTGGACGCGCTTCTTCAACGACATGCTGAACATCAAGGCGGCACGACTGCCCGATCTGAGCGAGCTGCGCAAAGTATTTGACGGGGAGGCGGCGCGCATGGACTCGGAGCTGCAGAGCCAAATCCGCACGCTGTCCAACATCCTCTACCGGCGATAACCGAATCGCGCTTGAGGTACGACAGTGAGTGCGAGTTAAACGGAAGCAATTCGTCAATCGAGCCCATCCAGCCTCCACCAGAGGTTTCTTTTAAATTACATTTGTTTGTTTGAATTTCCTGTTAGGACTTTAAGAGCACCCACACACTATTCGTTTACATATTTCAGTTTGATGATTTTATCAGTGTTGTTTTCACAAATTTCTGCGCAAGATACGCAATCTATTCCTAATCAATTGTTGTTGTGGTAATTTCAACAGTTTTCATTTGACCAGCGCACTGCTGACACTTGAATGAAAAGGCGAAAAATAATGAAAACTAAATCATATATGAATTATATAAAGAGAAAAATGCTACGCAGCTCATCGAGCGACAGCTGAAATTATGCTTCATTTATTTTACCAATCAATAGATTTTTTTTTATGAAGCAAACATTACCCAACTGTCTTCTAAAGACGCGGCGCATATTACATTTGATGCCGGCTCGCAATTGCGTTGAAAACCTAATATTTGAGCGCTCAAAGCAAAAATAGTAAAAGCAAGAAAATATGGAATTCTGTCAACAGCTGAATGCGAACAGAAAGGAAAGTAAGCAGCGGAGTGTTGCTGTAAAAACTCGGCACGTTTCGAACTTATATGAGACTTGCACTGTACGATAAAACTGAAACTAACCAGCATATTCTACTTACAATGTATTTTCCTCTCCCTCCGTTTCTGTACATAAACGAGTTACAAAAATGTAAAAAAAATACAATGTTTCTGCTCTATAATGTCAGCATTAATGCAAAACTTAAAGCAAATGATTTAATTGAATAAAATAAATGTACGATTTTAAGTGATAATACAAAAAATAAAACAATGCGGCACAATTTTTTGTGGGCAACAGGCGTTGAATTTCGAAGCCTAGTTGTAGTTTGTGGCCTGTTCGTAGTAATCGTAGGTTTTTCTGATTGGAATCAATGCGGGGAAGATGATTATTTACTCCTTCGGTGGATGAGTAAATAAGGTTAATCGGTAATAATGGTAATGGATGCGATAGAGAACACATTGGTCCCAACTAAATTTGAGTTGGAAATTGGCGTAGTGCGGTCACTTTGAAGCGGGCCTGCCATATGATAGTATTTTATGAAATTGAAAATTTTAGAGACATAAGATTAGTGATGATAATTCTTCTCTAAAATGTGTCTTTCCTTAACCCTTTCGACCTCGACCTTACCTAAGAAGTGTGCACTCGACATTTGAAGTCGCCTCCCCTCTTTGTTAGAGTTCTAGAGCTAGTTTACTTTTGAACAATTTTAGCTTAAAACGGGTTAAATAAATTTTGTATCAATATTTTTTAATCACAGAAAAATTATTTGATATTTATGAAAAAATTGAAAATTCTCACTTTTTGATTTTATTTAACCATTATTAAAGAAACATTGTTTTGATCAAACGCGCCCAATTCGTAGACTTCAATCAGAACACAAACTTTCCCTGGTATCGCTGCAAATTATTGGAAATTATTTTGGGCATAACAGTAAAATTTTTTTAATTTGCTTTGAATTTACTTCTAAAAATATTAATTTCTTGGTGCCTACTTAAATTAAACCCATAAATCAATCGTAGCTTTTGCTATAAGATGACAAATAGGCGAAGTTGCTCTCAGGTAAGTTTGGGGTCGAAAGGGTTAATCTGAATCTGCAGTCTGGTTTTTCTCATTTTTCACATTTATTTATTTAGAATAAATACAATAAGTGTAGTAAGATCGAGTCTTTTAATAACACCTCAATCAGTATAAATTTCTTAAACTAGAATTAAAATTAAACAATTGCAATTACAAAACTAAATTTTAATTATTTTTTCACAGAGACTTTTCTCTGTTTCTTGTCTCAAAATCTGTACTGCTTTAGTTTTGTTTAGGCCGCTGATTTCTAGCCGAAAGATCTGAAATATGGGATTATTTCTGATAATGAGTGCAAATATTTATTTGATCAGTGGGCACACAGGATTTCATTTTGTGGGATTCAACACAAGGACAACACAGGAAAAAAACACTCATCTACTTCTGTCGCTATCCACATGAAGTAGATGAGAATTACAAGAATCGCACAAGTGCGCTCTTGGCAGGCAATGGCAAAACCTCCAAGTGTGAACGAAAAACTGCCAATCGCCGTTCGGATTCGGCGTTAAACTGTAGGTCCCCTACCTCCTTTTCCCCATCCGTTTGAAATGTGTGTTGTATCACATGTTGGAAACAACAGTATTGCATACACAGTTCAAAAACGGGTGAAATATGTGGTATCACAAGGGGCCTTTCAGGCCTCCGAGTGTGTCTCTTATAGAGGCAGCCACCGCAACCTAACCTAACCTTTCTAGGTTTTTGTGGACCGTGCCTTAAGGCCGTATGGGGCAGTAGAGGGTTAAATATTTATAAAATGGAAACAATAACCAGAAAAGCAAGGAAGAAAAATGATCTATCAGAATCATCGGATACACTAACTCGTGTCATACCTTAAAATGTCTTCCTAAATCTTCATACTTAACTTCAACTAAATACGAGTTAATGCATGCAATGATTTTCCTATATAAAAACATATAACAAACTTTCTAAATTCTCAATAATGCAAAATAATAAAAGTGCATACAAATCTGTGTTGGCTGCCAAACATTTTCGAACGCTGAACTCTCCATAGTTTGCCTTTAGCGGATTTGTGCGCACGCTTTCCGACAGCAGCAACAACAACAACAACAACAACCGCGTCCATAATTGAAGGGTTGACATTGACTTTTCCCCAAGCCAGCCGTCGCACAGTCACAGTCACAGCAGCGGCGCCGCGTGCACTCGACAGCATTCGACTGCAGCGCCGTAACTCATAGCGAGAAGAGAAAACTGCAATTACTAACGAGATGTTGTGGTGTTATGATTGACCTATTTTTCGTAATATGTGCACAAGCAGCCAAACGCAAGCCAACATAAAATGCATCTCACCAACAACAACAACAATGAAAAAGGCGCGCAAAAAGAAATGAACAACTAGTTGCTGGCGCAAAAAAGAAAATCCACTCATTGTCAGCGCTGCAGCACAATCGCGCAAAATCTAACCAGTCAGCCAGTGCGCCAGTGTGCAGCCAGCTAACCGTGCAGCTAACAATCTCCGCGCCGGTTTTTCTCGCTTTAGTGAAAGTAAAGTGGGACAAATGCAATTATTATTGCATCTAGTAACCGAGATACCGACTGGCGCACTGCAGTCCGCGGTGGATGGTGCGCTGCGCTGCAAGCATGAAAGTTGTCGGTTGGCGCATTCGAATGCAACTTTTACACAATATTTCATAAAACAACGAAGAGAAAATTGCATGCAATGCCAAACGGCAAAACTTTCTTTTTTGCAACTGCAAAACAGCACTGCACAAAATTCGGACCGTCGTTAGATGGCAACACGCGGAGCATCATTCGATGCCATTCCGAAAGCATATCGAGCCGATTTCACAATCAGCGCGTTGCGTTTATTCATCGATCGGACTTGCGGTTCTCGGTTGTTGCGCTTTCGTTGTTGCGAATATTCGCAGTGTAAGCCGTGTTATCGCACATTTTCCAAAATGCATTACCCACACGAGCAGATTTTGCTATTAGAAAACACATAGCATGACTGCAGTCGACACTGATCGTGATTTTGTTGTTGTTGTTGTACAACAGCACTTCACGTACAATACATGGACTGCATGCATGGAGCGCTGTGCAATTGCAATTGTTGCTATTGCTGCTGCTGCTGCCGCCGCACGTCGCGCCACACTCTGCGCGTCGCACCATTTTGATTGTCATGACCAACTTTTTCTCGTGAAAAACGAAAATAGGAAAAAGCGGTTGAATAATTGCAAGCAAGAAATAAAATGAAGCCACCAACAAAATGCAGCGAATGTAAAATGAGCCGACAATGTCGATTGGGGCAGCGGGGAGCGCAGTACGAAGGCAGTTTAGTGCAAAGGAAAGAGTTTCTAGGAGGGAGCGAAGCGCTGCTGCAGTGCTGCCTACATCCGTTTAACGCGCAACCAGCAACATGCAATGCAATCGGTCTGTTGCAGTTGCAACATTTC
Organism: Melieria picta; assembly: GCA_964056695.1. Taxonomy (NCBI): domain Eukaryota; kingdom Metazoa; phylum Arthropoda; class Insecta; order Diptera; family Ulidiidae; genus Melieria; species Melieria picta. Next base: position 126,946,706 of record OZ057399.1, on the reverse strand, counting down.
GCCATTTCTCCGCATTTTCGCAATTTGCAACAGTATGTGCGCGTGTGTGTGTGTGTGCGCGTGTCTGTTGCAACAATAGAAAGTGCATGCAACAAGCAGCAACTTGCGCGTTGTTGCTATTGTTGTTTGCTGACACCTTTTTCATGCCACATGCCACAAGCCGCAGTGACAGACAATGCAATAATACGTATTAAAATGTTTGTCGCTTTTTCATTACTCGTATTGTTAGCTAAAAATTAGCAGTTAAATGCGACTGCGTGTTGTGGCACATTCTAAGGTAAAACGGATTGAAGGATTTATTTCATAGATAAAAAATGATACATTATAAGTGTCAAATTGAACGTCAAACTACAATTGACTGACTGACCTATGCAAGATGACACTTGTGGGTGTCACAAGTGTTTGAATATAAAGTGAAAGGCAAAGATCTCACAATAGTTTTTAAAAAGATCTCGAGAAATGTTTTGGATTTTGATGGCTCAGACCTTTCAAGTTCGTTTGATTTCGTTATGTTTAAAGAACAGTTATGGTTAAATATAAGGGTTTATATAACAGCCACTGAACTATCAAATATGTACATATATACTTATACTAGCAACAATCAGGGGAATTCTTTGTAAGGTGCCACTCTTTGTAATGTGCCACCCGTGCTCGATTATGACGTTCCAGCAATCCAAGCAAACAAATTCCTACCGTCAGTTTAGGCATAATTTTAATGTGGTTTTTGAGGGAATAGACGCAATAACATGGCCTGGGTAAAAAAAAGTGTCAAATTTGGTTAAGAAAAAACTTAAAAATAAAAACTGAAGGTTTTTCTTGCGGTGAAAAATAAATCAAATACGTGAAAAAAACTTAGGTAAATATCAGTGTTGGACTTAATTTTTAATGCTTTTTCATAATCCAAAATGATATCCGAGCATATCGTAAGAGGAGAACATTTATTCAATGATTTCCAAAATGGCGTGAAAATGTAAAGTGCTACCTTTTTTTCTTTGTAAAGTGCCACTCCTCTTTTTTCATTGGTTTGCGACTTTTATTGCTCGGAATCGTCCCGGCGTTGGTGTGTCATGGTATGTCATACCCCAAAACTTGATATAGCAGCAACCTCACGAAACAACACAAATATAAAAGATAGCAATTATATATTATTCTTCATTTACTTTTACGTAAGAAAATACAAAAACACTTCATATGCAAGCAATTTGTAAAGAAAATACCAAATATAACAAAAATAAACGAAAAATACTGATATTTATAAGTTGACTCCATACAATGGGGTTTACAAAAATGTCTTTATATAATTTTCCAAAAAACATAGTCTGCTTTAAAAACGAAATACATATAGTTATGTGACATAAAATTTTTGGTAGCTATCCTGAAAGAGTAGCGAATTACAGGGTCTCAAAATTAGCGCATTTTTTGCAAGTCGTATAAGGTTTTTGCTCTCGGACAAACCGAACATCGTGTGCTGTACTGACGACGTTTTGGTACAGCTTCGCCTTATCTCAAGGATTTACGGAATCATGATGATGTATGTTAGAAAAATAATGATATTTATTCTTTTTAATTGTCGTATGTGCTATTAAATTCAATGGAACATACGACATTCGTTCTCTACGGCGACGAAATGCGAATACTGAACTGGGAGCTTTTCTTGCACGTAGCAGTTGGGCAGTTGGTATTTGCCTCTTATTTTTCCGTGCGGTGAATTTTTGAATAAATCGATGACTACTAGACCATCGAAACTATCAATTAGAACTCAAAATCATTTACACAAAAAGTTACGTTATTGGTGTGGTGGGGTATGTCATACCCCAATGAACTTTAGCGGGATGTGACTGAAATCTGGTAACACTCAAGTTTTTTTAGGATAGCAAATGTGTATGGTTGGACTGTTATAAACAGCTACCAGAAGCGATAGTGCCCACATAAAACTGATATCCGTATTATTCACAAAAATACAACCTCTGGGGTATGGTATACCCCACCACACCAATGCCGGGTTAAAATGGATTTAAAGTGTTCTTAGTAAACTTTTTCTCTAATCCTATCATGAGGAATAAATTCGTTCAGTTTTGTTTATTAATTTCCATATAATTACCGTTTTATTCGTTACCATTCAATTTGCATTTTGTTTTCGGTAATTTTCTATTCAATTCAAAATGAATTCAATAATCTTTCGCAAATTTTCTAAATCATGCATTTTTACTTGAGATTTCTACGTTTTTAGCGATGTTTTTTGGGGGTGGCACTTTACATTAAAAAATTTTAGGAAGTGGATTTTTAACACTTTGGGAAATGGGCTGTAAAATAAGTACTTACGAAAAATTCAAATGAGGTGTTTACTTGGATCAGAGCTCTTTAAACCCTCTTTCCAACGGTGTGCTAACATTGGCGGTAAGTTAATTTTCTAACGAGTTATACGCAAAAAATGGTGGCACATTACAAAGAATTCCCCTATAACCGAAACAACAGCTCAGTGACGGATTTTGAGGGACTGACTGAAGGCCAAGTTTTCTGCAACTCAACTGCAGAGTCTGCAGTGCAGACATTACTCCTGGAACACTAACGTTAGTTGTTTGACTAATAGTGCAACCATCTTACGATTTAATTACCAAATAAGATTAGGATTCTAGGGTTAATGGTCATGGATACAAAATATAAAGGCAGAGCCAATGCTTCTTCTCAGCCACCATGTTGCGCATCTGACACTTAACGATTTTTTGGCGTTATCCTTTGAAAATGTGCTACCATGCTGTTGTTAGAAAATCTATTGAACATTTTTTTAATACTGCAATGTATTACACCGTGCGACAGCATTTTTACACTGGCAAAAATCCATGTGTGCGTGAAACTAGAGACCAAATATAGTCATACTGCGTATTCAGTTTTTCATTTTTACATCCTTTGTCCTTTTAAAAGGACTTCAAAATTTTAAAGGGGATAAAAAATAAAAAAAATATAAAAAATACTTAACCTCGTTAGAATATGGCAATATGTATACCAAATGAAAGAGGAAAGGCTCATGAATTTAAATAAAATTGATCTTTTATCTATTTGTAAAAAAGGATATGAAAAAGGTCCTTTGAAAATTTTAATCCTTTATATCCTTGAAAAATTATATAGAATTTTTTTGAAAAGTAACTATGTTTTAACACAAAATCTCGCTGATCACGTGTCAAAATTTCATTACTCTAACTTTATTGGTTCGAAAGTTATAAAAAAAAAGGCGGACGCTGCAATTCTAATGAAGTACAAAAATTCTACTTTATTTGAGTACCTATCAGTATTTTAAATAATAAAAAGATACAAAATCAATGAAGTGAGAATAATGAAATTAATGGTTAATGGTGTTCTGAAAAATGGTTCACAATTTAAATAATCCAAACTCAAATTTGTTAATCAATACTATTGTAGAATAGACTGTCGTATGCAGTAGCGGATTCAGGGCGGTGTTTTGGGGGTTGAAACCCCCCCGAAATATTAAGATCGTCCTGAAAACTACATACAAATTAAAAGGCATTTTATGAATATTAAATAATTACTTTTTGAAACCCCCCCAAATATTTTTCTGAATCCGCCCCTGGTCGTATGAGTTGTCCAGAAAATCAATTATGGAGGAAACTATACAACCATAACCTATGAAATCTGTACAGATATTCTATTGTTGACAATAACTAAAGTGAACAGACTGAATAAAAGAGATTGGCCAAAGCAAATTCTACTAAGTAAATTTTGCAGCAGCAGAAACAAAGTCAGACCTAAACAACGATAAATAGACGAAGTAGATCAGGACGATGAAATTTTGGGTCTACAATGTTGGATAATTCAAAATTAGCAAATTAGCTGAGGGGGTCAAATTGCTCAGGTCAATCAGCTCGTGATTATGATGATGCTTTGCTCAGTAAAAGAGTGTCATATTTGACAATGTTCAAAGTTCAAAGAAAACGTTAAAAAAATACCAAAGTATGGTTGACTACGACGTTCGGGGAAAGTGAGAACTCCTAACCTCTTCCACAGGCCCGTGCGCAGGGGGGGGTTTTGGGGGTTCTAACCCCCCCCATCGAGAATTTTTCCACATAATTTTCCACTAGCAATAGTCCTTATTCTACGAAAGTCAAACCGACTTGATAATAAATATTTTGTGGTCAATTTTTGTTTCGACATTCTCAACTTTCTCGATCTTGTGCACGTTTTTTTTGAATTTTCCCGCCTTTTTTACCTCCTATTATCAGTGTCATTGTGAATGCAACCATCGATAGTATCGATACAACCAAAGAATATGAAATGTATAGAAGGCGCATCTGAGCTCAAGAAGAATCCTGCGCTCAATTGTTTGAACCATACTCTTCAATTTTGCGGGATGATTCCCGTGATATCTGGGTAGACGAAGTCAAACTTTGGCGTCAACGCATCGCCGGAAAGAACGTTAAAAATTCGCTTGAAGCACTCGATGTGTGCAATGGAGATGCGTTTCCAAATGTTCATCAAATGCTTCGCATTTTGGCAGTTCTGCCTGTAACGACAGCGACGAATGAACGCTCCTTTTCAACATTGCGTCGCCTCAAGACTTACCTCAGGTCAACAATGTCTGAAGATCGGCTGAACGGATTAGCCTCGCTCAATATACATCGCGATGTCGAGGTCGATCCGCAAAGAGTTTTGGAGAAGTTTTTTTCTACACCTCACAGAGTTAATTTATTATATAGGGTTTTCCAACAAGAGGTGTTATTTTGAATCCCCCGGTATTTCGGTAGCTGTCACTTTTGAAGCTTTTATTCTTTGACACTTGACAAGTAGAAACTACGCCATTACTAAAAATGGAACGAGACACGCTTCAACAACGCATTGAAATTATTAAAATTCACTACAAAAATGGTGAAAATCTTGCAGTCACAGTTCGCAAAACTAAAGCATTTTTGGGTCGTCGTGAAGCACCTTGTCGGACCGCAATACAGAAATTGGTGGAAAAATTTGAGCTGCTGGGACAAGTTAGTGATGTGAAGAATAAAACCCGTGCACGTCGCTCAAGAACAACTGAGAATATTGCTGCTGTAGCCCAAAGTGTTGAAGAAAACCCAGGTTTGTCGATTCCTCGTCGTTCTTTGGAATTGGGCATTCCAAAAACGTCATTACACCGTATTTTGCATAAAAACTTGGGTCTTAAGGCTTATAAAGTTCAGTTAACACAAGAACTCAAGCCGACCGATCATCAAGAACGTCGTGTCTTTGCTGATTGGGTCCTTGAAATGCATGAAAATGATCCGGAATTCCATCGAAAAATCATCTTGACTGATGAGGCCCATTTCCACTTCGGTGGCTACGTCAACAAGCAAAATTGTCGCATCTGGGGCTCGGAAAACCCAAGAGTTATTGTTGAGAAGCCTCTCCATCCTCAACGTGTGACTGTTTGGTGCGGTTTATGGTCCGGCGGGGTCATTGGACCTTACTTTTTCGAAAATGAGGTTGGATCAACAGTTACGGTGAATGGATTGCGCTATCGAGAGATGATTAATGATTTTTTATGGTCGGAGTTGGATGGTATTGATCTGGACAACGTTTACTTTCAACAAGACGGCGCTACGTGCCACACGAGCAACGAAACCATTGCTTTTTTACGGGAAAAGTTTCCGGACCGTGTTATCTCTCGAAGAGGTGATCACAATTGGCCACCGAGATCTTGTGATTTAACACCTTGCGACTTCTTCCTTTGGGGCCACGTGAAAGATAAGGTGTACGCCAACAGCCCAGCGTCGATTCAAGACCTCAAAGATAGAATTCGTGAGGCTATCGAGGACATAGGGCAGCCACTTTGCGATTTGGTTATGGAAAATTTCATGAAAAGGATATGGTCCTGTAAGCGTGGTCGTGGTGGCCATTTGGCTGATGTTGTTTTTCATTATTAACGGCATACCTTCTTCTTTATTATTAAATAAACATCCGATCATTTATCTCAAAAAATTGCATTTTTCTTTGAATACCAAAATAACACCTCTTGTTGGAAAACCCTATATAATAACCGAATATCAAGTCAAGACACAATAAAATGTCTTCATTTATAAGAAAAGTTTCTTATTATTTTTTATTAACTTCATAACCTAACATGATACACATATGTCAAAACCCCCCCCATAAACGAATTCTGCGCACGGGCCTGCTCTTCCATGTTTATTCTCTGCTCAACTCAACTTTCAACTACCTACTTTGTTCATTTCATCATTGGATCAATGCCCACATTATAACATTTTCTATCCATACCCCCACGAAAAAACCACTTCAAACGAAAATTTTTTTTAGCCAAAATTCATTCACTTGCTCATCCAGCAATTGCCAGACAGTTCAACACGCTCAAAGTGCCAACAGAAATTTCGCGATTCCCAGTCCTTTCGCCAACTTTCAGCCATTACCGAACGCGAGACGCTAACCTCATCAGTTTAGTTGACTGCTGGTTTCTTGACTTTACATAATTTTCGTACGCACCCATTTCGGTAAGAATGTTGCGAAAAGTCAACGCACCTTAACCGTCTGAGCGGTAAACCGGTGTGAACTCCCCCTGCTCCAGTCGGACGCCTGTCGACGGTGCAGTCCAATAAGGATTGGTGCGAGCGGTCACGATGATGTCGTTCGACGCGATTCGCAGCGTGGAAGTAATGTTTCGTCTGTGCGCAGTCTGAAAACAACAACAATAACAACAACGACAACAACCGCAATAGCGCACACAAAAACAACGACCTTTCCCTTTCATTGAAATCAACAAATGAAAAAAATCAACGCGAAAATAAAGCGTAAAAATCGAGACGAAAAGACCAAACAAACAAATAAAAAAAGTGCAGCCGCTCTGCGCGTTCTAAATGAGAAACAAAAACACATCGACCAGCCACAACAAAACGAAAACGACCCGAAAACTTCAACGTAAAGGACTTTGCCGCTCCGTTATGATTCCTTATGTAAGCTGCGGCGTTTTTTAATCAAAGTCTTACAGTTGGGCGCTCCGCATGAGCGGAGAGCATGCGCACTACGCCCAGACATTTGCAGACAACTACAACTACAAGTGAGGATGCAGCAAGCGCACTACGGTCGGACAGTTGAGGCTTTGCTGCAGACTAGCAAATGCTTGGACAAATTTGAGACACGATTTGACTCATTTTTAGCGAAATGGGACTATCTTTGCACATATATAGTCAAGTTTTGTGTGTTTTAAGAAATTGATTCTATCAAAAGGAGATATTTTTGGACAGATTGGGCCAGTTTCTGTGGAATTTAATAAAGTTTCAATGGACTGGGAGAACTTTTTTGCATTGGAAATTTTTTCTTTGCATCAAAATTAGAAAACACATTTTGAATAGAAGATGCTAGTTTCCGGTAAAATGTGACAAAGCTTCAGCAGAGTGGGACACAGTTTCTAAATGTTGGAACAATTTTTAGCCCAAAAGGATAGAAATACTGTTAAATGGTAAATTTTGAATATAATGAATTAATTTTCTGCAAAGTCTAGTAAAATGTAAAGAGAGTAGAACAACATCTTCAAGTATTGGAACAGATTTCCTCCCAATATGTCGAAAGCACTGCAAGTGGAAGACATTTTTAACAGAATTTCTTTCGCAACAATAAATTCTCATTGGACCGACTATAAGGCATCGGTATGTGTTAAGGATAAAAATTGAAAGTAGACTCAAAGAGAAGCAGTTGAAACATGCCGTGTGAACGAACTGCTAAATGTCATTGGACGACGCGTCGCTGTGCTATGGACTCAACCTTGAAATTTAGAGCCAAAACGTTTATGCAAAAAGGACACCGACATCGACACCGTCAACAACGACAACATTGTTTAGACGGCGGCGCTGCGTACGATGACTGTCTTGCGGCCACTGCTGTCAGTGGCCCGACTGCCACTTCTACCCCTGCCACAAAGACGCAGACTCGCCATGCCACTGTGCAATAATATCATTAATAATAACAGCAACAACAACAACTGCAACAAGAATTGCCAAAGTCACATGCGTGCATCCTGAAATTATTGAAAATGATTCACGGCACGTTTTGCATGGAAAGGAGAGACAGAGGCAGATCGAATTTAATGGAAGTAATTGGCGGAAAAATATGTGATTTGCTTGCAGATGTAGCCAACGTGCAAGGAAACTCATGTATGTAGCTGTAAGTGAATTGAAAGAAGATTTTTTGAAACCGCAAGTTGTATTGGAAGAATCCAATAAGATTATTTAAGGTTGATAACAAGTATTCCAATACTTTGGCAGATGAAATCAATGCTGTTTGCTGCCATCTAAGAAATACTTCTGAGATATAAGAACTACTTGTTTAAGAAGTTTTAGAAGAACACTAATACTAAACTAGAAGAAGTAAAATTTGATACTGCATCATTGAGAAAGAAAGTATGAAGAGATAATAAATAATGGATAGTAGGTTAGGTTAAAGAAGAGAAGTGTGCGGCATGCACTTCCACCCGGAGACTCCATTGGGTCCATTGTGAATCCCTTCATTCTTAAAAAGTACCGATGTCTCGCTATCTGTTGGGATCCCTGTAGATCCAGATGGGATCTTTTAGGAACCATTTGGTCTTAGCAAGGAAATTGTGTGAAATAATGGATAGTCAGGTCTTCAGTTTATAGAAGGAGTATTTATAGATTTCTTTAAATAAATGTATTAATTAATTTTTACATCAAACATATAAAATTTGACAGTAGAACTAATGAAAATACCAAGAAAAAGTTCTCTTAAAACGAAAATATTTATAACGTGGTCTTAAAAATGAAGTTAGTCTAACGTTTTTTTTTATTAAAAAAAGCAACAACTGCCTAAAAAAGAACGATACAGTTTATGTTTTCTTCAGAAATGTCAAATATTTCAACTTTAATAAGACTGAGAGTCAAGTTCTGGACCACATTCCAAGCTGCAAGCTGCAACAGTCTTCCAAAGAAATCATCATCATAACTAATGAAAATACCAAGAAAAAGTTCTCGTAGAACAAAAATACTCATAACGTCGTCTTAAAAAATGGAGTTCGTCTAATGATTTTTTAATTAAAAAGCAACAACTTATAAGGAACAATACAGTATATGTTTTCATCACTAATGTCAAATATTTAAACTTTAGTCTTCCAAAGAAATCATTTAAGAAAACAAACTTCATTTAACTTAAACTGAATTGTCATAAAAGTTAAATAAGTAATTCAATTTTCATGTTTCGATCTGGCAAAAAGACTTAAAATTTGTGTGGCTGCTAGCTCAAACTTGTCCGGTAATGACTTATAAACTTATCATTTGCTTCAAAATATTATTTAACCCGGAAACTCGATAGAACAAATCAAATTACAGTCGTGTCTTGATATAGTGAACTAATTATTGCAAGGCCTGTTCACAGTATTGAGGTTGTTCACTATATCAAGGTTAACATTTTTGTTCAAAAACTCGTTTTATTTGCTCAAAATACACGTTTTGCTTTTTGCTTGAAATTGCTTTCAAAATTTCGTCATGATTTAGAGGCTCCATGCCAAAATTTGGGTGTTCACTATATAGGGTGTTCACTATACCCAGACATGACTGTATTTCAATATAAACAACAGAAAAGTAAAACACCTCAACTTTGACATTACAAGTCACGAAAAAACTGAGATCAAATTCTGGTCTAAGAAGGGTTCCTACTTTCTTTTACGAAATTATATTTAAAAGTTTTTTATTAAAAATTCTGTTCTTTTAACATTGACAACTTCAACTTTAACATTTCGCTATAGCAAAAAGTTGGTATGTAAATATTTTCCAGTCAAGAAATATTGCCCAGCACTGCAATAATTGCAAACGCCAACAACGAACAAATTTGCATATCGATTGTTTGTTGTAATGCTCTGACGTCGTCTTGATGATGAAACCCCCTCGCGTACATTCGTAATCGACATTGTAATGTGATTGCATTTCCGGTACCTAAGCATGGCAGGGCCTGTGTGAAGGCATGTCCACGCAATCGCAACAGTGACGATGGCAGCGAGCGGAACAGTCACACAGGCCGCCGATCGAAGCCAGTCTTCACTTAACTATCAATAACTGGTGTGTTGCTTATTTTCATTAACACAGAAAACGCAAAGAAAACAACAACAATAAAGAAAACGCGTGGACATGATGGCACGCCGCCGGTTCGCCCCACTACATAATCGCGTACGCTGGCCGACAGAACGCGATCGCTGCCAGCGCTAGCAACGCAACTATGATGGCTGAGAAAAGAGAAAGCGATCGCACATATAAGAACAAAGTAGCATAAGCAACAAGAAAGCCAAAAAGAGCATAACAAATTACACTTTTTTCTCGTTTAATGTCGGAAAGTAGGTCGGCCACTTCTACAGTTACAGGTTAGGTTAGCATTCAAGTCCACAACAAACAACGATGATGTGAATGTGAATTGAATTTAAATAACACACGAATTGAAATGCAAACCAGCCAACCAGCCAGCCAACCAACCAACCGTTTGGACGGCCAACAGCTGGAACCGACAATGCTAATGGCGAACCAAATGGATCGTATTAGAAATGCAAAAGAAAGGATTGCAAAAATGCATCTAATTTCCTCTCTAATCGGAGCCGGCGGGGAATGGGACAGCACTCTGGCAACCGAATACGTTACGACTGCGACAATGCACAAATGTTCGATCGAACATACGATCGAACTCGAACATGTTGGCCGCACTAACTTCAAGTCACTTTGTTAGTACGCTGAGCTACAGGGTCAAGTCGACAAAAAGACTTTTATTTCAGCAATAAAGGAAAGTTTTTACTATGTCAGTTAGAATTTGAGATATTTTATGGATACAACAAAAACAAAATTCTACAAATTCTTGCTTACATTTTAATGAAAAGTAAAACTGGGCTGTGGGAATGAAATGAAAATGTTTGCGGTATGAAATTTTACTTTTACTTGCGTATTTACAATAAAATTTGACTTTTTAGAAGACAGTGTAGATGAGACCTTATATGCTAATAGTGTTAGGTTTTTTACTAACATATGTCTCGAAAATTCAGAACTTGATATAGAAACAGCTTGCGAGACAAAACGGTAAGCAAATCATTGTAAATATAGAACATTACGTTTCTTGGAGAAATAAATAAAATAATAAATAAAAAAAATAAATATAAATATAAATAAATAAATAAATAATAAATAATAAATAAAAATCTTTACACAAGTTTTGATGACAGTGATAAGAGGAAGAAGAAGAAGATATCAAATTTGTTTACCGCTGAAGTGCAAGAATTTTGGGTTAGCCAGACAGACAGAAGGTTGTCTGTCTTTTGCTCAAAATTGCGTTCGCTGTCCTTTGGGGTCAGGATGACCCCAATCAAACGGTTATATAACACTACTCGACACGAAAAATGCTCCTAAAAATAAAAGTATTTTATAGACTAATCTTCGGCTGCTGAACACGAACCTGAAAATCAAAAAATTTTCTTAAGAAGCGTTTTCGAAAAATCTTCGAAAAAAACTTTTTTCCCTCTTATTTCAGTTATGAGCACATATCTCGTAAACCAACCATCCGACTAACACAAGTGGCCCGTCGTTCAGAAGGTAATTAACTTCTTCTTCGAATTAACTTCGAAAAAGTCACTTTTTTACAATTTTCATCGTCAGTAACTTCCCCAAATCTCATCTGATTTGGGCAATCTATATATCGTTGGAAAGGTGTTTTAAACATGAAGGAATGTTACACATAAATCACAAAAGAAAAGGGGAAAGCCCCGAAAAGTGGTTTTCTCGATTTGTTATTGGGTTGTAAGCGCGATTAACACTAAATAACACAAGTAGACGAGTGCACAAAACCGCTCAACCGTTTTTTTAATTCCACCTGAGGTCAAATAGACCCCTAGGGACAGGCAGAAGGTTAAAAGTGAGAATTTTCATTTATTTTCAACTGACTCGTAACATTCAAAGTACTAACCACTGAACTAAGTCTTTAGTTGGGACATACATATTTACATAATTTTTTAATTAATACGAGGTTGAAGATCTTTAGGAAAATGCGACCTATGCTGAATTCCTGGCGGTTATAAAATTTCCCTACTGGGAATTCAGTCAAACAGCACACTTTATCGGCTTCTTTTCATACCTAAATACTTACAGCTTGGAAAAATCTAGTTTCTAGTTGAAGTTTGACTTCGAGACTCTTTAATTTTCCATCTAATGCAATAACCATTAAGTCATGACGTCAACCAGGGACATAACAATATTACAAGTCAGATCTGTACACTGAAGATCCGGTTTTCACTTGTGTTCTGTTTCTTAAATAAAAAAATAAAAAATAAATAACATTATTCTAGAGAATTCTCTACCACAGATAACTCATCAAGTTGATCAATTGATGAGTTATCTGTGCCTCTACCTTGGATGTGAAATTTTTAGGACCCATTTCTGAAATTATTTCAAATTTTTTCTTGCAATCCCTTTTTCGTGGCCACAGCTTTGAGACCAATTTCCGGCTTTTGAAGGCTATCAGACTCATTTATCTATGACAATATATTTTTCAATTCCCTAATGATATAAGTGTGCATATTCTATATATTCCTAGTGATACATTCCACATGTATTGTATGCTAATCCGCTTAGATAAGACTGCAAAGCCCTCTGGCCAACGCACCTCAGACAGCAAGAACTTTCTTTTACAGCTGCCATTGTTCGATAGTTCCATAGTCTACTGAATTCGGTGTTTCTGCTGGACCCAAATGGGGCCAACGGCAAGCGCGCTAATCACCAACCACATCGTTTGGAGAGAAAGTCGTGCGCAGAGAGCCGACACCGCTCTCGACGGCGGCACGGCATGGTCGGCGACCCGGCCTATTCGATCAAACGAGTATGTAGGTTCGCTCCCACAGACGGTGACTTGGACGTTCTGGTTCTCGTGCAGCTGGATTGGCCTATTTGTGTGGTGTTCGCGCCGAGCGATGGGCGGTGGGGAGCTGTAGCGCTGGCCGAAAGCGCGACGACGAGCTGCTCACACCGAGCACGATTGCGCGATTGTCAGTGTGAGTATCTGTGCCAGTTCTGCCCGTTGTTGCCGTTTCATCGTTGTTGTTGCTGTCGTCGTCGTTGTCGTTTGTTCTGCCGTTGCGCATGCAACTTTTGACGTTGTTTTTGTTGTTGCTGTTTTACTTTGTTTCTGTTTTGCTACTCGCAGAGAATGAATTTCGTATTTATTTATTTGGTTGCTTTTGGTGTTTTTGCTTTTTGCTTTAATTTTATCAGGCGCTGAACAACGGCGCTTCGCGTCGCGCGCTGGCACAGCGGCACGGCACGGCACGGCTCGGCTCGGCACACCGAACGTTGTGTTGCAATTCACAACAACGAATCAGTCATAATTCTTACGCCAGACGTTGTGGAGCACATAGGCCGCACAGCGCTGAGACAGTTGACGCTTCAGCTACTTCGCAGCAAGACAGCCGCCAGCGCGTACACGCCGCCGTTTGGGCCAATAACAAACAACAAAACCGCAACCAGCCAGCAGCAGAAAAATTTAAAAAAGCATGTTTCGGTCTTTATGCCAAATTACTTAATTGTTGAAAAGGCAAATTAAGACACCAGACAACAACAACAACAATACAGAACTAGTTGACAAGAAATAAAGAAAATCACAAACCACTATTTAAAAATATATCACGTGTGCCGCGTATGTGACAACAAAAACGTTCGAGTGATTCTTTTTTAGTGTTTTTGTTAGTATAGCAACGTGAATTTCATAAAAGGCCAACAAGTCCACAGCCCAGACAAAGACAAAGAGAAAGCAAAGAAAGGCGACGAAAATAATAAACTGGACTTTATCAGATGGCCAGAAATAGTACACAATTAATACAAACAAATAGAAAACATCAACTAATAACAAGAACAACAACAACAATTGCGGCGTATTGAATAATAACAATAACAAGAACGCACAGAGTGTTTATTATTTTGATTCGGTGAAAAAAGTGTAGTGGAAGTGAGTGGAAATTGCGCCATTCAGCGGATACGCAACGCACGTCAGCTGTGCGTAGTAGTGCGACGGCACGCCGAGCCCAATAACAACAACGCACTAACAACCATAACACAAACAACGTATCTATTATCAGAGCCGCTGTGAGCGCTGGTATCAACTACGACGCCTAATTGGGCTAAGACGCGACGTCACCGGCGCTGTTGTCGCTCTCGCAGTATAGTGAACGCGAGTCAAGTGGAGCACCACGGACACAAACAAGAACAACAACAAGTGCACCACCAACACTGAACGCCAAAACAAAACGTAAATTTTCATTCAAAAAACACTGCAGCGCACCCAAAGTGGGCGCAAAGACATCAACAAACGGCGCACAATTTGTTGTTTTGCGCGTCGATTGAGAAAGGAATTTCTAAGCGGAATTTTGTGTGACAAAACACAGTACAACGTTAGAACGAGCGCGTGCCAAGCAAAAAGAGATTTCACCACAACACATTGAGCGAAAATCACATTTTCGCCGTTGACGTGTTGCTCAACGACAACAACAAGCGGCCACGAAAGCGCCGCGAAAGTTCTCGCGCTATTCAAAAATTAACGGATAATTGGCGTAAAAGTCAGCCACCAGGTGAGTTTCGTCCCACTGCTTATTTATTTATTTATTTTTTATTTATTTTATTTATAATTCAGTCAAACAAAAATAAATTTTTAACAGACCAACTAAAAACTGTAATATTACAAAATAATAATGTTAAAATTAAAAAAATTCAACAATATTTCTTAAGACTATAAATCTTGGAAGAGAGAGATCTAAGTATTGAATACATTTGCATTCATACTTGGATTCATATGGTTTAGTAATATCGGTTCTGGGTGCTGCGGCAACCAATGCGCCGAAAACAAAGAATGAGACACCACGTCGTGTGGGTATGACGAGGCGACACAAACACTGTGTAGCATGACTCATTCATTTTTCCCCAGTAACGGCAGGATTTCACTTTCGTTCGCCGCGTGCCTGTTGCCTGTCGTGTGGCCTACATGTGCCCACTCGTTGGCTGCTTGAGTTGATTCTAACACGAAGTTTAAAGTGGGCAGCGCTCTTTTCGTCAGACGGAGGAGGGGAGATTTATTTGAATATTGTACGAAATTGCTAAAGTGGTGTAATTCGTAGTCAAATGTCAAAACAATTACATCACAACCAAACTATGACACATCGTTTACAAGAGATAACTAGGGATGGGTGCTTGATGAACAGCTGCATCCATAGTGGTTCTTAGCTCTGCGAAAATGAAACCTATGCCTCGTCGTAGGGTTGACCAAACAGCAAACCCCTACAGGCCGTCATTAAACAGTCAACAATTTTCTAAAGACATAAGAAAGCTGTATGCACACTCGACTTGAGCCCACACACCTGCGAATGTCTTTCCTACCTTACAGTGGCGGATTCAGGGGGGGAGGGGTTGGGGGTTGAAACCCCCCGAACTATTAGGATCGACTTTACAACTACATACAAATTAAAAGGCATTTTTAGCATTTTATGAATATTAAAGAATTACTTTTTGAAACCCCCCGAAATATTTTTCTGAATCCGCCCCTGCTGCCTTAGGTTAGGTTAGGTAAGGTAAGACAGGCGGATTGCTGGTTGCTGGATGTTACCTACCTTACTTTCTATAGAATTAACAAGAAATGCTCGTAACCAATGATCAGAAGTAGGTTGTGACTCTATCGGTTGGATCTCTAGGGAAACGTGGTCTTCGACTAGTCGCAGTACAATCAAACTGTGGCGTGACTCTTTCGCTAGAACTGTTTCAGTATTAAAGGATCATTGGAAAATTGGTAGATAGATACTCACACAAGCTTCTTTTTTGAATTCGAATTCTGAATTCTGAATTTCGGTTGATTTGGAGGAAACGGTTTCTACTAGAAACGACACTCACAGCTCTATCTTAGCTCGGAGTAGACTCCGCACACTCGAGTTTCTGTTCCTTGTTGTTCTTACTGATCAGTCAGTTCTTACTGATCATCGTAAGTACATAGTGGACCATTTAAGATTTGAAATTTGAACTACGCTTTATTTCGAGAATGGCAGTCCAAATGTCATTCAATTTGTGTTCGTAATTTAGTTAAAAGTTTGACATTTACGAAATGGGACGCTATACGCTTGAACAAAATTGGGAAATATTGAGAACTTACTTCCAAAGTGGAGAGTCTTCAACCCAAACTGTAAGAAATTAAAAAAAAAAAATTAAAAAAAAGATTGGCCTTCAACTCAGTTTGTGGATCAATTTGTGAAGCGAGCTCGTGAAACCGGATCGTTAATGGACCAAACAACCCGTTCCCGTTCTCGTACAGTGCGCACAGCCGAAAACATTGCTTTTGTAGCCGAAAATGTGCGTGAACATCCATCAACGTCAACTCGCCATCGCTCTCAGGAACTGAACTTTTCCCGCACTTCTTTGATGAGAATTTTGCATAAAGATCTCGGTATGAAAGCTTAAAAAATTCAATTGCTCCAAGAACTGAAGGCTCATGACCATCCGGCACGTAACAATCGACCGGGCACCGTTTTCGAAAATCGAATAATCAGCCGAAATTCTGAAGTCAATTGGCCGATCGAAAAAGTACTTGAAAATTGGGTTGACCGAATGGTGTACTGTAAGGCCAGTCGTGGCAGTCATATAAACGATATAGTTTTTCATTCTTAAATAACAAAGTCCAAGCTTTGTAATAAAACAGGAATTTCAAAAAAATATTCATTAGTTCTTTTTTAAAACTGATTGAAATTCCAAATCTTAAATGGTCCACCCTGTACTTAAGCCATTCAATAAAGAGTGGAACTGGTTCTCTTTCTAATCAAATCGAGTTTTTCACCCGAGTGAACCTATCACTCTAACTTCTTGAAGTACAAATCTACGAACTGTATACTCAAGGTTCCACTCAAAAATAACCATTGACATAGAAACTGTTTTTGCATGAACCATACTTTGTTTACTTATTTTGAAGTTCCATTAAGAAGCTCCCTGATAGTTAATGTCTTAAATCGAAAATTATCTGATATCTACATGTCTGAGTGGATAACAAATTATTATCAGACAATGACAGATTTGTCGAAAATCACGAAAGTTGTAAATGATCAATGGGTAGACGTTATACGGTGGTTGTTATCAACCGGTTCTAGGAATTCGATTCAGATAAGTGTAGAGCCATACAGATAAGAGTAACTATAGAACGCTGTGAATATTTGAGTATACTACTGTGTCCAAAAAATAAGGTGACATTTGATTTCTTCGATTATCGTGGTGTTGTGCATTATGAATTCCTTCCGCCGGGCCAAACAGTCAACAAGGAGTATTATTTGAACGTTATGCGTCGTTTGTGTAACGCTATCCGCCTAAAAAGGCCGGAATTGTGGAAAGACAATTCTTAGTTTTTACACCACGATAATGCACCATCCCATACTGCACTCGTAATTCGTGATCATTTCGCCAAAAACTCAACCCATATCGTTCCGCAACCACCGTATTCACCTGATCTGGCGCCGTGCGACTTCTGGCTGTTCAGCAAGCTCAAAAGACCGCTCCGGGGACACCGTTTTGATACGATAGAGGAGATTCAAGCCGCAGCGAAGACGGAACTGAAGGCCATCCCGGAAAGTGACTACAATCAGTGTTTCGAAGATTGGAAAATCCGTTGGCATAAGTGCATTGCATCGGGAGGGGATAACTTTGAAGGGGATGAAATTGATTTGGAAGAATAAATAAAGAATTTTCAAAATAAATACAATGTCACCTTATTTTTTGGACACAGTAGTATATTCACCTTCGCCACTTGAGTAGTTAACTACCACTTATAGATCACTGATCAGATAGTCGGAAATTTGTTGCCAAGTGTCCGATCCATCTTTTGCAAGTCAGACCCCAGTTCAATGCAGTGATGGCAGAAAAATCCGCAATCTATATTCTGTCTAATCGGACACGCCTCCTAGACTGCATTTTGAGCGGGTGGAATGACAGTGAGGGGTGTGCAGCTGCCGAGGGGTTGAAGTGCTAATGTAATTTGTAATTTACGCAATCGTCTTGGCGAGCACACCGACACACACGCACACACCATTACAACACAAAGTAATTGTCGACCGTCAACGGACAACAATCACCGCACTTACAACACACACACACATACGTACGCACAACACCAACACCAGCACCAGTCCAATAACAACCCCAGCCCAATCCCCTGCCGGCCAATTCAGCCGCTTCGTTTAGTCCGTCCGTTCGCCGTGCGTCCGTGCGTCCGTGCATATTGGTGCGAAATACACACACCACACAAGTGTAGTGCAGTCAGTCGTCGGTTTAAAGTTAATGCACTCTAGCAGAAGTTCAAGGCTGAGCAAATCAGTCGTCGCCGCGGCCGCGGCCGCCAACGCTGCGCGCAGCCATTGCGCCGCGCCGGCAGCGGCGTGCGTCGACGCCGTGGCTGTTGCTGTTGCCGTTGCCGTTGCTGTTGGTTGACGTCGTTGCGCTGTTGGCCTGGTCGGCGTGCGGGGCTATTGAATGCGATCATTTCAGCGGCGCGCAAAATGTACATACGTACACCAAGTGCATACATACATACATACATACATACATACGTACAACGAAACACAAAATATAAATCGGGGGAAAGATGCAAACGGCAAAAAAGACATTTTTATGAATTTGTATATTTTGCGCTTCGGGAGCGTATCTCGAGCGCGAAACGAGTGCGCGGTGGCTGTTGCACTGGCGCTGCCGTCAGTATCGATGGGCGTACGTGGCGCGTGTGTGTGTGTGTGTGTGTGTGCAGTGTGCCTGTGTGCATGAGTAACGCCGGCATATTCCACAATAAAGGCAGCCACAACAACAATAACTCACAGCAATAATGTTGTTGTTGTTGTTGTTGTCTGTGCAGCCAGACAACGCAGTAAACATTGTCGTAATAAAAGCAACAGCAGCCACAACGACAACAACTACAACAACAACATCAAATAAAAAGCAAAAATCGAAAGCGAACATACGAAAAAAACAACAGCAAAAGGCAAGCGGAGGCAAAAAACCAACAGCAGCGCGCCGATTCGATTTTGTTGGTGCTTTTTTACGCTACTCAGAACACCGAGCTTGCCAAAGCGCTAGAGCGCAGCACTTTATCCTATCCAATACGGGTGAGTGCGGTAGCTGTAGCCGCCACAGCTACGGCGACTAAAGCAGCGCCAACAATCGGCAGCCGCAGCCGCAGCAGCAGCAGCAGCAGTCAAAGCAGCGGCGCGCAACAAGAACAAGAAGCAGAGTAGCCAAAGTTCCTTAAACTTCAATGGGGTGCTTTGGCTGTTGTCTTTGTTGTTGTTGTTGTTGTTGTTGGCGCTGTTATTGTTATTTGCTATGCGCCGATGGGGGGAGGGTGAGGCCGCGGGTGTGCCTGAGTGTGGGGAACGATAATTGTTTTGCCGTCGCGCTGCCGTACATGTGCGTGTGCATTTCGTACGCGCGCGTGTGTGTATGTGTGTGTGTGCAGTATCTAAAGTGGAAGGATGATGATGATGATGAGGGAATGCCCTTACATAGAATTCCAAGGCTACGGCGAAAGCAGAGAAGGTCACCCACCAGCAAAAGCGTGTGCCAGCGTGTAGACGAAAATGTCGCATGTGTTGCAATTTACAGCAACAATATTGCAATGCAAAAACATTGCCAAGTAGAAAGCACAAAAGCAAAGCGTTAGTGAAATGCGCATGCAATCGAAATACAATGACGAAATATCGTAGAAACAATGGCCAGAAGGCAGTCAGTCAGCATTGGCCAATGATAGCGTTACACGTACAAGGCATGAGCATAATTGTCACAAATACTTTGCAAATTTGTCACAAAACTTTAAACATTCTTGAAAAGTGCTTGTGCAACTTTTTGGGTGGTGGCATATGCTTAGTTGCTGTTAGTTTTTCAATTTTGTGACAGTGCAGAACATGTTTGTGACACATATTTAGTGCCTTCGAGAACACATTATAGCATTTTAATTATCACATAATGACAAAGCTGTCAAAGAGTTGATTTTTTATGTTATTTGTCACAAACGAAATTTTGTAAGTAGACTAATTAAAAAAAAACAACAATAAATAAACAACTTTGATGCTGTTTTTTTGTTGAAACTAAACGCTTTTGCAACTTTTTACATGTAAAATTTTTATGTAACAGGCTTTATTACTCAATCACATATTATAACATAATCGAAATTTGTCACAAAACTTTAAACATTCTTGAAAAGTGCTTGTGCAACTTTTTGGTGGTGGCATATGCTGTTAGTTTTTAAATTTTGTGACAGTGCACAAAATGTTTGTGACACATATTTAGAGAACACATTATAGCGTTCTAATTATCACATAATGACAAAGCTGTCAAGGAGTTGATTTTTTTATGTTATTTGTCACAAACGAAATTTTGTAAGTAGACTAATTAAAAAAAAACAACAATAAATAAACAACTTTTATGTTATTTGTCACAAACGAAATTTTGTAAGTAGACTAATTAAAAAAAAACAACAATAAATAAACAACTTTGATGCTTTTATTTTGTTGAAACTAAACGCTTTTGCAACTTTTTACATGTAAAATTTTTATGTAACAGGCTTTATTACTCAATCACATATTATAACATAATCGAAATTTGTCACAAAACTTTAAACATTCTTGAAAAGTGCTTGTGCAACTTTTTGGTGGTGGCATATGCTGTTAGTTTTTAAATTTTGTGACAGTGCACAAAATGTTTGTGACACATATTTAGAGAACACATTATAGCGTTCTAATTATCACATAATGACAAAGCTGTCAAAGAGTTGATTTTTTTATGTTATTTGGCACAAACGAAATTTTGTAAGCAGGGACCGAAAATAACTATTATTTTACAATTTTCCAATCAAAAAGGCATAACGAAAAAATTGTCGGTGGACTTTTTCAAATATACCATTATGATCGTAATGGCCTCAGCTTCACGAATATTAAACGCCTTTTAAATTTTAGACTTTTACTATAAAAGTTTAAATTAGATAACTGTTATTTTGTGCCTTTTATTATTTCAGGCAAAAATAAATGTTACTTTTGACTTTTATTTTATCGGTCAAAAGTAACAGTTATTTTGTGACTTTTATTTTTTCGGTCAAAAATATCAGGCAATTTGAATTTTTTTAAAGGCCGTTGAATATTAGTATTGATACCATTTTTTTCGTCACACAAGTCTTATAGCTCAAAATGTGCGGTCTGCTGAGACGAAAAAAAATTGTATCATTAGTTTTTTAGTCGGTCAAACGGCCTTTGAAAAAGTTCAAATTGCCTGATATTTTTGACCGAAAAAATAAAAGTCACAAAATAACTGTTATTTTTGACCGATAAAATAAAAATCAAAAGTAACATTTATTTTTGCCTGATATGATAAAAGGCACAAAATAACTTTTATTTTTGTCGCTAAAAATTAAAGTTAAAAGATAACAGTTAAAATCTGACTTTTTTGATAAAAATCATAACCGGTACGGTCACTGTTTGTAAGTAGACTAATTAAAAAAAAACAACAATAAATAAACAACTTATAAATTTTTTTTTTGAAACTAAATGCTTTTGCAAATCGAAATTCTTACTACAGTTGGAATTAAAATGCTGTGAAACGGTGAATATTGCTTTCAAGTCAATCGATTTTATACTTTTGAATAACCAAATAGCAAAATGGCATAATTAATGAAAACTTGTCACACAGCTTTTGACTATTGCAATAACTTTATAATAATTGATGTCTCCTAATAAATAAATAAATACATGTTTATTAAGTTTTTCTCAGCAATACTTAGAATTAATTAACATCTGTGCGTATTCTTTGGGACATACGTCACAATTCAATAAAGCTTTGTTTTTTTTTGTGATATTTTAAAACTGTCTAAACATTGATCTCTTCTGACTTGTATAAGAGCGCCGACTTTTTAGGGGCTCGATCAGATCTAAAAGCAAGTCGTTAAGCTTTTTAGGACATTTGGCTAACATCATCAAGGATCCAACAGGGTCTATCTGTGGCCTTTTTGATAGGCTAAAATTTTACCCTACACTCGATATCACTTAACCCTTTCAATACGACTTTTGGCCAGTGAAGATATTTCTGTATAATTGAACTAAATGTGCTGTAAATAAGTAAAAGAACATGTTTACATAATTTCAGATTTTTTTTTTTTGTATGCATAAAGAGCACGCTTACACTTCTGAACGTATACCAAGTATGAATTAGTTAGGTTATGCTAACCAAAACACGTGTTGTGAAGTACTGACTACTGTTTAGTCCCATCCCAGCACTTTAAAAGCGAATACTTTTCGCACCAGTAATTTTTGAACATTATCTGGGACTTATATATCCCCGCAGTATTGAAAGGGTTAAACATTATAACGCTATTCTACTTAAATGTCGCCGTTATTGCGCAATATTAAGTACATTTTTTACAAAGTTTCTCTACTATCAACAAATGTTATTGCATTCAAAACGCAATGTTATCGCATTTTAGAAATCTCTTGTTCACTTAGTGCCTAATGACTAACGAATGTGTTGTTGAGGTAATCGTCTACACGCTATCTCATGTTATCTATTTAAAATATTATTTAATATCAACAACTTTAATGTCAATTTGAATTGCTTTGTCTGTGGTATTTCATTCAAAAACAATGATTCCGTTATCGTTTCTAGACCCTTGCAAATGATTCAATGTGTGGTTTCAAGTCGATAATGAATTAGTAAGCACTATCGACAGTCTGAATTTCGACAGTCTGGAATGGCGATGACCGAACCGACACTCGGAGTTGTATTTTTCTCGATATCGTATAATTAGCATCCATTCCAGCTAATTATTTTTATAGAAGCGAGTGCGCCATATGCAAACATGTGCAAGTTGAATGCCAGCTTTGCTGTGTGCGATTGGGTGTGTTCATACATATTGAGCTCTTTGTCACAGTTAAGCAGATATGAGCGCAGCAGCGTAGACACACTGAAATGGCTGTGGGATACGAACGGCAAGAATCAAGACGTTTCAAAAGATTTTATTGCCATTGCAAATGAGCAGCAACATTTGTTCATTAGCTAACATTCGAGTTGACGGGGTGCAATGACCCCCCGAAAGCCCCGTCGCACCGCACGCGCCATGTCTTTCGTCGTCTCATCGCCGTTCATGCCATGTGTGCGTCAACCGCGCGCTCCTGTTGCAACATCGCTGCAATATTGCGTTGGAGCCCCAACACATGCAACGCATTGCCGCTTGCAGGAGGAGGGCTGGCAACCGGGCAGCGGCAGATAAAGCGTAGCAGCGTCGCACACTCGCACTTGGCCATGCAGTCAGTCAGTCACCCAGTTAGTCGGCGAGTCAGTCATTCAGTCGATTGGTTGATTGTGGCGCACTGACTGCGACTGCGGCTAAAGTCTGCTGTGAAATTTTTGTTGTTTTGTTGTTTACCCGTTTTGCGCTTTGCAGTCAGCTGCACACACACACACACACACACACATGAACACACAATCGCCGCTGATCGTTTGTCGGCGGCGATCGTCAGCGGTGAGAGCAGCAGCAGCACCGAGAGCAACAACTGCGCACAATTTTTGCAATTTCATTGTGTGCGCCCCTTCGCCCCGCGGCCCCAGTCTCGACGGGCTGGTGTGTGGTGACCAATCAACCTACTTGATAGACTTTGTTCTATATTTAGCCTTTCGAAAGAATTCTGCCAAGCCGCATGCACAGCCTTCAGCCTTCAGCTGGTGTTGTTGTTGTTCATTTCAACGTTGCTGTTCTTGTTGTTGTTGTTGTTGTTGGCGTCGCTGGCTGACAGGCTGCCTTTTTTGAGCCTCATCCAACTGTCCGCACGTCCATAGCAGTGCGTCCTGCTGTTGCTGCTGCCGCTGCTGCCGCTGCTGTTGCTGCTCCTGTGCTCGTTCAAAAGGGGAGAATGCCATTCTTAATATCGCCTGACGCCTTCGCCTTCGCCTTGGCCACGTACCGACATACCTATATATGGCGCAGATATAACTCGTTCGTCTGCGCGTGTATGTGTGTGTGTGTCCGTCTATGTATTTGTGTGTGTGTGTGTGTGTATGTGGGGCCGTGTGCTGGGCAGCACATTTAAATTACGTTTCATAATAATGTGACACATGCCCATACACACCTACATATGTACATACATATGTATTTACATGCATTCGTATCTACATACTCGTTTGTAAGTATATATCGTACATATGCCTCTGCTGCCGCCGCCACCGTCGCCAACTGTGTGTTTCTGCGTTTGTATTTCGCGCTACTATTGCGAAATTCTTTTGCTTATATAACGATTCTTGAGTAATCAACAACATCGCAGACACTTTCGAAATCTACGTCTTCCCGCCGTGGTATCCATTCGTGCCGCCCTCGCTCCCGGCCGCAGTTCTATTTGCCCATTTATAGCTGTGCCACATGCCCATCGCGTTTAATTTGTGTTATTTCTTGTATTTCACTCGATTTTCTCTTCTTTTCATTTCTTTTATTTTCATTTAATTTCTTTGCATTTGATTTCGGTTGTTTATGTCTAATTTTAAATGCCGCCATCGCTTCGTGCACGAGCGTTTATGGCTTAGCGTCGAAAGTAAGCGACGAGAATCTGGCCGCATGCACAAAAGTGATCTATGTAAAGCACAAAGTGCCCGTCCGGCACACTTGGCCATTCAATTCGACAATTTCTCCAGCCAGTTATGCCCAACTAATGGCCCAGTTAGTGTGCCAACGCCGCCACACGTCGACCACGCCACGCCACGCCGCGTCCCGTCCGTCAACGTTGCGCCGCAGAACCATACTTAAAATTTCATACGACAATTTGACTGACTTGTGGTTGCCGCTTGTATGCGTGTTGTTGTTGTTGTTGTTAGTGTAGCTGTTGTTATTATTACTGTCAGCCAACGTAACACTTTCTCTTCTGGCGTTCATTCGAGTCACAAAATATCAAGTCGATATATGCGCATTGTCACTGTTGTCATTCTTCTGGCTTTCTATGTTGCTGCTGCTTACTGTTTTTGTTGTTGTTGTTTAGCATACACTTTCCGCTTGCACTGCAAGTTTCAGTTATGTTGGCACCACTTAACGCTCGCAGTGACTACGCCGTCCCGCTTGGGCCGCGCTCTGACTTCCTTCCGTTACGCCTTTACGGGAAATCTAACTCGTTGCCCAAGTTGAGAACTTAAACTGGAACTATTTGCCTTCAGTTTTCTAATTGACTAACCGTCTAACTGGCTTAAGTAAGCAACACAGTGCCGTAGTGCAGAAAGAGGGGAGCTGTGAGTTCTTGTTTGATATATTCTGGACAAACGGTTGAAGGGGTTCTGAAGGGTTGATAGAGAAAATTTCTTGGAGTCGTTAGATATTTTGAATATAGAATGATGAGATAGAACAATTTTGGTGAGCTTTGAGATGTCGATAGCTTTAAATAATCGATAGAAATAGCTTTAAAAAATCGATAAAAGAATTAACAGAGTTAATATAAAAAATTAAGGAATCGATAGAATGATTTCAAGGGGTTGACAAAGAAGTCTGTTACAAGACTTTGAACAGCCAATAGGCTTTGAAGAGTCGATAAAAATACTGCTAAACATAGGTCAATAGATAAATGTATCGATAGAGAAAGTTTCAGTATTGACGCTTTAATAACAAAATTGACTTTGTTTACTTTTTCATATTTATTTAAAACCATCTCTTTTTATTTTCCTTTTCTTTAAATACTGGGTAGATAAGTACACTTAATCCTCATTTTGCGCGTTTTCTTTTGTTTGTAAACATCTCCGCATTAGCTTTTTTATGCGTGTTTTTCTCATTTTTACGCGTTTTTTCTTAATTTTTTAACTCTCCTTTGCAACTGAATTTTTCCAAAATTGTAATTTAAAAATTGTTGAGAATACATCTACTCACATACTGTAAAATGCAACACAGTTCCACTTACAACTGCTTTGCTTGACCTTGAACAATTTTTTTTTTTAATAATGATCCGGATCAATCATCAAAATCATCAAAAGGTAATGGAATGTTACCGCAATATTTATGAAGACTTATGAAGAATGTTATTGAAGACAATATTTATGAAGGAAAACATTTCAACGTTTCATGACCGATTATTTTAAGAATTAAAAATTACAAGGCATTTTTTGTATTGTATGATTTCCTCAGATATTTTTTTTTGCTACTATGAATTTATGTGATTTTTTCAAATATGCTGTAAAACAGCATTAAAATGAATATTTTTTTAAAATAATCCTAAAAAGCTTTTTACTTATGGCATTTTTGAATGGTACGAGATAGAGAAATTGTATGAAAATTTGGTTTTTTACACGGATTTTTTTTGCCCAATTTTTTTCTTAACCCTTTCGGGACGGAGTTTAATTTTGAAAACCAAAATACTCTTGGTGGAAATGTTCCCATGCTATCAAAGTTGGGACTACAAAATTATGTTGCATACTCACAAATTTTAAAATTATACTTTTATCCGAGGACATATAATTCAAATTATTATTTTGCGTGGCTCATAAGATCTGAAGAATTATTTTGATAGGCCTTAAAAACTTGCTGGGATATATTATCCCAGCAGTCCCGAAAGGGCTCTACTATTACTTCTTTCACTCCCAGTTCTAGCTGGAGCTATTACAATGCTTTTAACAGACCGAAATCTAAATACATCGTTCTTTGACCCAGCGGGTGGAGGAGACCCAATTTTATACCAACACCTATTCTGATTCTTTGGATACCCTGAACGAATTTTGTTCCAAAAGTTTACTTTCTTTACGCGGATTCTTTTTGTGCGGGTTCGGTCTGGTCCCGTCGAACCGCGCAAAGTGAGGATTATATGGTTTTTCAATTAGTTTTGTGAATATAGTTTTCAAATACAGTGCAAGCTCGGTATTCGCGACTTCCCATTATCGCGACGGCCCGGTTATCGCGACGGCTTAATTTTTAACATTGCAGGTTCTATAATCGCGACAGTTTACGAAAAACGGGGTTCGATTTTCGCGACTTTTATCTGTTTTTTTAATTTTATTACCATAACCATTATTGTTCATAACCAAAAAAGGGTAATCCCCGTCTTTTAGTATATTAACCTTTTTGGATTTTTAAGCCGACAACAGCACTATATGAACTACATGATTCAGCTGTTATTTTTAAAAATAATTTGCAAAAAAAGCCACTCAAAATCTCCAATTTCTTTAAAAATGTTTAAAATGTAAATATAGCAATAGTCAATCAATAAAATTTTGGGTTCTGTTATCGCGAAAATTCAGTCTTCGCGACAGGTCTGGTTTTTAATTAGTCGCGAAAATCGAGCTTGCACTGTAATATAAATAATTTCTGTCATAAAATGCGGATCTCCAAAATTTATGCATTCTAGACTTGGTTTATGTGACCGATTCGAAGCTCAGCCATCAATCTTTTCTAAAAAATGAATGAAATCCCCCAATTCGCAGTTAAATCTATATTTTTTTGTTAAGACTTGAAGAGAAACTTTAGTTACTGTCAGCGCCATTGAACTCAAACGCATTTCACGCATTTGGGTAGACAATCTTTTTGGGCGCAACTCCTCTCCACCCGCCCGCCCCCTGTTTGCTTGGTAATAAAAGTTAAAAGTAGAACTAACGCTTTTACAAACAACAGCAGCAACAACAACAACAATCCGATTTGTGCATTCCCCTCTTTCGAACAGCCGCCGCACCGGCAGCCTTGGCCAACAGCGACTGGCTTTTGTTGCAGAGGAGCCGTCGCTGCGCCGTGCTGCTGGTTTAGTGGGAGGAGGGGAGGAGGGGCCACAGCGGCATTGGCAGTTGGGCTGCGCGTATGGAAACCGGTTTGTTTGACTCTGAACTTAAAATTCGGTTTGTGTGCTGTTTCAGTGGGCTTTTTGTTGTTGTTGTGCGTTTTGCTGTTTTTCTTTGTATTACGTTTCGGCTTCATTTCTTTCGGGTTTTTTGTTTTTCACTGTTACTGTGTTGCTGCCTTTATGTTTGCCCGATCTTACGAACAACAAATCCGTTATGTGACCCAATTCTAAATTGAAAGCTAACTAACTTCATGCCGAGTGGCAGAAAGCAAGCGAGAATGAAAGAATACAAGAAAGAAAGAGAAAATGCAGCTGCAAAGAAAGCAAGAGACGGCAGGCTTACAGACGGACGGATCGAGCAAGAAGCGGGCTGCCAACTGATTGGCAAGAAAGCCAGTCAGCCAGCCAGCCAGTAAGAAAGAAGGAGGACGGAAGGAAGGAAGAGAGAAGTGTGGCAAGCGGCAAAGAAAAACAAAACTAAGCTAACCGCGAGAAAGTTTCATAATTGCGCGCATGTGTGTGTGTGTGTGTGTGCGTGGGGGGAGGGGAGTTGTGTGCGGCAGCAAGCTGCAGATGCCATACATACATTTAATAGAAGAAATGCCACTTAAATGGCGAAAGTAAGAAAATCGACGCGGCGCTGTTGCAACAACAGCGCAACAGTTATAACAACAACAACAATAGAAACGATCTACAATTGATGCCCAGCCAGCGCAATGGTCGTAACAAAGAAAACCAGAACGCAATTTGACGGCGCAACCAGCCAGCAGCGGTGAGGAACAAGAAGACGGCAAAGTTAAAGTTGGGGGAAAAATTGTAACAGTTTGCATTGCTACATTTGTTTCCGTTTTAACGTCATTTAGCTGCTTAATATGAACTTCAGTTCTTGGCATTTCGAAAGTGCTCCCAATAGCCGCAACGATCTGCCATACATACAAATGCCGGATGGATAGTTGAGCGCCACAGGGCAGTCGATTGGTATTAGATGGCTTTGCCCATGTTGTTGTTGTTGTTGTTGTTTTCGATTGTCGGTGTGCTGGTGAAATCCACAAGTGGGTTAGTTGCATGTTGGCCGCCGTTACTCAACAGCTGGTTTAAGAATCGTTTTCGAAACCGAAACTACTCACAAGTTTGTAATACTTTCAACCAACAACAACATGTATGTAGGTATAACAACAAAAGCAGCGCTATCAGCGCTCGTTGCCGGTGCTGCGCGATCGTGGTGTGTGTACCTTCCGAAAGTGTTCAACGAACTCTGTTCCAAAAGTGGGCCAAGTCTTCAGCACGCCTGAGCCCTTTTCGTCGCGTCAGCCTCGCACCGTTTGTTGTCGTTGTTGTTGTTGTTGGGAGCATGTATGTGGGGGTTTTTAATTTATGATAAACAACAAAATACACCAAAAAAAAAATGCGAGAGCGCAGAATGTACGGCAAAGGAAAAGTTGGTTTGTTTTTATTTTTCTGCTTCATGTTGTCAGTTTTTTTGTTTTCGTGCACACAATGTCAGTGCCCGAATTTCTAAGAGCACTCACCAACTATGCGAACGCTTTGCGACTAACAATTAGTGGAGAGTTGAGTTGAACGCTCGAAAGCCAATCGCCGACTTGGCATTATTCAACAATTTCTAAATTCATTTTTGCAAATTGCAAACATTTTTGACCAATGCTTGACGAAGATTCGACAGAAACCTGCGCAAACACTTTTCCATCGATCTATCCATGTGCGATCGTTATCTAGAAGGGTCGCGCACACAAATTGCAACAACAACAATGTGGCTGAAATCATAAAAACAAAAAACTTTAAACGCTGTAGTGCTCTGGCCGCCGTCACGTAATTTAAAGCGTGAAAGTTATTATTACTGAATTGTTTTGCGTCCAAGCGCTTTGGCTTTGTCGACGGAGCTTTTTGCAGCGCATACACGGCGCGTCATACGCGGCGCGAGTTCATTCACACTTTGGTCTCATTTTTATGCTCTTAAAATTGGTTTGTGCTTGTATTTTGACTTTTTTCGCTGTATTTATTTGTATTTATTTTTTAATTTATTTTTGTATATTTATTTTGGTTTCATTTCGCATAATCAAATTGTATTTGATGTGATATTACTTGAGTGAAATATGTTTAGCGCACGTCACGTGGCTGCGGCCAGCGCTGCAAGTGTTCTTCGCCGCTGGAGAGAGTGTCGTATGCGTTGTGTTGTATAGCGTAGATGTATGCTTGGCTCGGAGAAATTCGATCGAAACTAAAATGAAGAAATGCGTAAGCGTCCCACTGTTTGCACAATTCCCGCCACAATATAAACAGCTGCGACTGTGTCGGCAATCGGTCAATAGCTACATTTCTCCACCGACTTGCGCAATTACCACGAATGTCAAATATTCATCAAACACAGTTAGTCATTTGGCTTAAACTATGGTAAAGCGTAATGTAGAAACGCTACTTTGCTACATTCCGAAAAAAAACCACTTTGCATGACGCTCCAATTATAAAACGTTGGTCGACTTTTTGAGGTGGAACGCGCAAAGAAAAGCGATGCACCGAAATGGGTGGAAAACAATTGAAATTGAAGCAACAGAACTTTGCTTTCAGCGCTTGAACTGTGAGCGCCGGATTCTGAATAGAAGGTGTCGCTCATTAAAACAAATTACAGTACTTTTCGCTTAAAGCGAACTTCGAGGGACTGGGCAAAATGGTTCGTTTTAATCGAAAGTTCGCTTTAAAATGGGTCCGTATAAGCGAAAACATACAGCGCGTACTTTTGAAATTGGTTCGTTTTAGGCGGAAAATCGTTTTAAACGGGTTCGTTATAAACGAAAAGTACTGTATGTAGATGTCTGAATGTTGATTCTTCATTACCAAAATACTACACAGAATAGTAATTGTCGATTATCTACAAACATGTATGAAAGATTTTTTGAACAGATTCCAATAATCTGATTTCTAAAAACTCAAAGCTATACTCTCTCTAATATTGTTTTATTTGTAAAATGAATTCATTACAAGTCATCAACATGGCCTGAGAAGTTGTCGAACATCGTCAGCACTTTGAGCTTGACGTCTTCTAAATAGAGGGTTCAGGCGCCCACAAAGTAGCAACGTGCTATATGGCAACAACATAGCGAAAGGGTTAGTGTGAAAAAGTAAATTGCCAAATATAAACTGCTGAGGTTCTTCCAATATCTTGAAAAATCTATTTCAAAAACACATTTTTCTAAACCCAGTCTGAGAGATTAAATTGTGTGTTTGTGTTTGATTGTGTGTGTACGGGAAGGTTAAATTTAAAAATGTTTCATCTCAATTCTTTCTACACATAAAAAAATAATTTTAGATTTCTGATTTGTATTTCAAACAGTGAACATATTACATAAAACTAATCTTCATTCACAGTGCTTTCGCATGAAATGTTAAATAACAGTGCTACTTTTCTTCAACCTGGCATTATCTGATTCTGATTTCAAGAATATATTTTTTGTTGGTCCTTAGAATAGTTTGAAGTTTTAGGAAAAATACGAAATTAAAAAACTGAATATAAGTTTAAAGAAGAAAAGTATACACCTTTTTTTAATGGTATATCTTGACATAGTAAAGGAAGAAGAAGCAGAAAATGTTAGATAACTTTTTAATTTCACGTTTTGTTTCAATTTAAATACTTTTTTTTATTAATTTTGGCTAAAGTAAATGAAGAAATAGACAAATTTTCGTTATGCGTAAAAAGTTTTATGTTTAAGTAATTATTACAGCCACAACGATGTGGTTTCTCTCATAGAAATACACTCTAAAATACAGGGTCCGAGTATAAAAATTAAAAAATGTCTTATGGAATGTTGCTAATATAACCACATAGAAGCCTAAAACGTTAAATTTAAAATTGTATCTTTCCCCAGTAAAAACCTGTAGCGAAAGGGTTAAGACCCACACTCAGGGAATGTAGGCGCGAACATTTATTTTCGAGGGAGAGTACTTTAGGTGGGAATAGAAAACGTCCCTCCATCGAAAATCAATGTTTGCTCCTGCATTCTCTGAGTGTGGGTCTTAACCCTCAATTGTTCACCCTGAGTCCCATCGACTCACTACGAACTTGTTTTTCTTCTATCTGTTCTCTAAGTGTTTGTTTTCTATCATTAAAAAAGTGAAGTTTTGCTTAAGTTACGTTAACTTATGGATTGAGTGTTATAACAAGAGGTCATATTGTGGCCTAAAAATAAGTAAGTTAAAATAATATTTTAATTTAATGGGTGTTGCACTATTTAGCAAAACAAAATTGTGAGTCCCTAGGACTCAGGGTGGATAATTATGTGATTTTTTGGGGGTGGACTATTGAGGGTTAATGGGGAAGGTAGGAACTTGTTAATTTATCGAGAATCGTTTGAATTTATTCAGACCATACTTAAGTGTCTGGAAAAATTTCTGCTAGAGAACTCTCCCATAACTAAATACTAAAGCAAATTGAGTAAAATAAATAATACAATGCTTCCTTAAATGTATACAGCAATTCTTACTTCAGATCTTCATTTCTACAGAAATGAACATAAAAATGTTTAGACGGTCTTACGGACCAATAGAACTGTGAAGAAAGCAGAAGCGGGGCCCACTCATGGATATTTTATTTAAAAAGCAAAATAAACTTTTATTTCAAAGCGATCCCAGAGTTGTTTTCTTCATAAAAATCTTCAATTGATATACAAATTTTAAACTAAAGTGAAATTCGCTTAAGTACCTTCCCTCTTAAGTACCCACCCCGTTAAAGGAACCAACAGTTGTGGGTACTACGCGTTATGTACACGCTTAAATTTCCTCCCGCTTAACACTAGAAAGATAATTGCCGTTATTTTGATGGTTTTTCATTTTTAAATATCTATATTTTCTTTTGTATTTCTAGCAACTTTTGCTTTGATGACTTTTATTTTTTATCGGGTTCTGCAACTAGTTCTACAATAAGGGGTCTACAATTACAACTAACAAAATCCGATGTGTACTTTTCGAGATATCAGAGGATATAACATATAGTCTTTGTAGGTAAGGATAACTTGCGGTCTTTCTAGTGTTAAGTACCTCAAAAAAAATTGAATTTCTAGGTAAGGCACTGAAGCGAGTTTTACTGTAGTAAAATTTCAAAAATAGTTTCAATCGTTTTGTAAACAAAGCAAAGTCGCTGCAAAAGTCTTATCGATTATTACTCCATACTTGGGTTTACAACTCCCTGGTTGGTTAAACGACTTCCTGTGCATATACCAGCAGCGCCACCTTCAATCGCCAAATCCTTTATTACTGCTGTAACGCAAAATGATAAGTGAAGCTAAAGCTAAGCCAAAGCACACCAACTTCCTACGATTGCAAATCAATTTCTCTGCAGCTTTTATCAAATGTCTGGCATTATTGATTCTTACGCAAAAACTGCGCACATGAAGAATTGAGGCCACTGTTTGGCCCTGTCCGCCTTCACTCTTTCCAACAGTCGCGCTTCCAGCACCGAGCAAGTGAAATTCTTGGTAAGATCATTTGTCGCTGTGTTTGTCTGCTTTCTAACGCGATCCAACATTGTGTTCACTGTGGTTTTTTTTGAGTGTGTGTGCGTGTGTGTGTAAAGTCAAGCTTCCAGATTAGATAAGCAGTGCGACTAACAATTTTCCTTTTGTGTTATGCATACGCTGGCCGCCCTACCACATCCCTCCGGCTGGACACATGTGTACATCGAAATGTGTGTTTCTGTGTTTGCATGTTCGTACATATGTATGCACAGAACGCCATTGTAATAAAAAGCTATCAAAACATATAAATAGCACAAATCAAAATCCACTGGCTGGTGTGCCCGAGCGCGCTGACGGGACGGGGCGGAACGTACGGCGCTGTGTGCGAATGCGAATGCGATTAACATCATCACGTTGAGTCACGTTTGCGTATTTACACAATTCGCTCTCACGTGTGATTGACATATTCGTCAAGTCGCCGAGAACGCTCGAGGCAACGTGGCTCGCCGCTAGCTTGCTAGCTCTGTTTGTAGCTGCTGCCTGCTTGCCGCATGCCTAGCGCGGCTGCTGGCTTGGCTGCTATTTTCATACGAATGGAACTAACAGCGGGTCGCTGGCCACACCACAGCCACCCGCCTGTTGCTTGACGCAATTGCAGCAATTGCCATTTTCTTTGTACACCAGTAGCCGCGACCTGTTTGTACAGATTACAACTTGCAGCTATGGAACGGAAAAATTACCACTAAAATCGAACTGAAAGAAACTTAACTCATTCGAACAATTCATGATTGTACTAAACCAGTGATGGGCACTAACACAACCACGCATTTTGGCAATGTATGCGTGAAAAACACTGCACAAAATTAAGGCGTACATTTTTTTAGCTCTAATATTTTAACTTGAAAAATATTGCTAGCGTAAAAATATCAAAGCCAGACGGACAAATAACGGACAGGTATAACAGGAACTAAAAAAAAGGAAAAGAAAAAAAATTTGTATTTCCCATTCAATCTTAAACATTTTCTCATTTACATGAATACTCAGTGTACACAAAAACGTAAATATTCGCAGTATGCGAGCCGCAAACGAGCGTGAAGTTGCTTGCATGAAGTCTGACACGACACTGAAGCTGCGCTCGGAACTTCGCTGCTTTGTATTCGTATACGCGAGTAAGCGTCGCTGCTACTCGCGAGTAGCAGCGTGCCCTTCTATGTACTAAACTAACGTTACGAGGAGTTGCCTCTGTCAAGCATTGAGCAACTAATTGCTGCTGCTTTTCTAACTTCATGGTTTTTTGAGGTTAGTAGAAATTCTCAGACTTGAAAGAAAGGCAATTTTGTCTGAAAAGTACATTTATTTTGTAACAGATTTTCTTGCTCTAAAGATTTTCTTTAGCTTGAAGTACAGTGAAAACCCCTTAAGTGACACTAACTAAGTACTCAACCCGCTTGAATACCTCAAAATTCTTTCATTTATAGCTGCTTAGCGCATTTTAACCCTTTCGTCCCTAAAGTTGCCTGAGAGCAACTTCACCTATTTGTCATCTTATAGCAAAAGCTACGATTGATTTATCTTTTTAATTTAAGTAGGCACCAACAAATTTATATTTTCAGAAGTGAATTCAAAGCAAATTACAAAAATTTTACCGTTATCCCCAAAGAAATTTCCAATAATTTGCAGCGATATCAGGGAAAGTTTGTGTTCTGATTGAAGTCTACGAATTGGGCGCATTTGATCAAAACCCTGTTTCTTTAACCCTTTCGCTATTTTGTTGCCATATGACAACATGCTACTTTGTGGACGTCTACATCCTCTATGGTTGCAAGAATATATTTTTTTGTTGGTCTTTAGAATAGTTTGAAGTTTTAGGAAAAATACGAAATTAATAAACTGAATATTTAGGTTTAAAGAAGAGAAGTATACACGTTTTTTTAATAGTATATCTTGACATAGTAAAGGAAGAAGAAGCAGAAAAATTAGATAACTTTTTAATTTGACGTTTTCTTTCAATTTAGATACTTTTTTTTTAATTTTGGCTTAAGTAAATGAAGAAATATTCAAATTTTCGTTATGCGTAAAAAGTTTAATGTTGAAGTAATTATTGCAGCCACAACGATGTGGTTGCTCTCATAGAAAAACACTCCAGAATACAGGGTCAGAGTATAAAAATTAAAAAATTTCTTATGGAATGTGGCTAATATAATCACATAGAAGCCTAAGACGTAAAATTTAAAATTTTAACTTTCCCCAGTAAAAACCTGTAGCTAAAGGGTTAATAATGGTTAAATAAAGTCAAAAAGTGATAATTTTGTATTTTTCCATAAATATTAAATAATTTTTCTGTAATTAAAAAATATTGATACAAAGTTTATTTAACCCGTTTTAAGCTAAAATTGTTCAAAAGTAAACTAGCTCTAGAACTCTAACAAAGAGGCATGGCGACTTCAAATGTCGTGTGCACACTTCTTAGGCAAGTTTTTCATGATTTAAATACCAAAAAGTAATATCGAGACACAGGGTAAAATTCGGGGTCGAAAGGGTTTAGTATATTTTTTTCGTTCCAGACACATTTTTATTGAATTTCTTCCAACTGAGAAGTTCCCACTTTAGCGAGACATAATAAATACCATGAAATAATAAACAAGTTCACAATTATCGAAAAACTATAAAAAGCCATTTGAATATATCGTCATTATGAAAGTAGAACTGTATGGCGCCAGCAGGTAACTCGTTATGAAAATTCCACGTTTAAATGACAACTCACCTATCATATTATAGGCTTCCGTTTGTCATAAATCGATCGAGAGAGAAATAACAACCTTGCTGCAATTAAACAAAGAATTAAAAATGCCGCAGGTTTCTAATTGTGGTGGTTGCTCCACTTGGGCGCGTTCTGAGCGTTCTGCACGTGTTTTCGGCGCCGCTCAGCGCCTACGAAAATAGTTTACACAATTTCGGCGCACGACACTGACCAGCGCTATCGCCGAAACATCGCCGAGGTGATATAATTGCAGCGCCACGCCTTATATAATTTCCGAGAAACACGGCCAACGAACCGTTACCAAAGCGCCCCCTTCCCAGACCCGCTCAAGTCCTGCTAACGAGCCCCCCGATTTGACGAAAACCCCAAAGTCGCCCATACTCGCAGCGCGCATATGTACATAGAATTTCTGATTCGCTGGCAGAATCCAGCAACTTTGTCGTACTTATTGCTTTCTGTAATCGTTTGCAAAACAAGACTTGAAACTGTTTTTTTTTTTTTTAAATGCAAAAACCCCAGCATTTTGCATAATCGCTGCATTATCATTTCGAAAAAATATGCATTACACTGGAAACGTTGTCGCGTCCGGCTGTCCATTGGCCGGGCCGGTCCGGTCCGTCATTGCACGTCCGCCTGTGCGCGCACACGTTGCTGTCGTGTGGCTGTGTGTGTGTGCGCGCTCATCGATTGGCATTGAAAGACGTTCAATTTTGTTGTCGCGATATATATTTGCCGCGTGTTTTTGCTGTTGCTATTGTTGTTGTTGTTGTTATTGCTGCTGCTGCTGCTGCTGTGCTGTTATTATTGCACTACTAATCGCCACAACGCCAAAATGAGTGTCTAGAACATGTGAGCCGCGGGAGCGTTGCACTGGTATTTTTTTTTATAACGACGCCGCGCACATTTCTCGACACGTGACACACGGCGTACCCCGTGCGACGGTGTATAAATAGCGCTGATTCTAACTTATAACAGCAACAATAGCAGCAGCAGCAGCAGCAACAACAACAACAACAGTAGCCGGGCAGCAGAGCGGGAGAATGTGCTTTTGCTATTACGTTTTTGTAAGCTGCGGTGTTTCGTAACCACTCGCCCGCCCAGTGGCGGAGATAAACGTCGGTGTATGAGCTGGATGTATGAATGTGCGTTTGTGTGCACTGTGTGTCTGGATGTTACTCGCTTTTGGGGGACGACAGTGACAGTGACGGCAACGGCGACGGTCGCGCTCGATTGTGAGCACAGCACTAACTGACAACTTATTCAAAGTGCCAATGCGATTCGAAGAAATGGCAAAGCATAAAAAAGCACACAACACACAACTTGCAGCGAAAACTTCGTAATGGAAAAGTTTCAAATGCAGAATTTGAATATTTTGAATTTTGTAATGACTGGCGCGCGAAAGAGCGAGACAGTTGCACAAGGTTGACGAATTCGGTTGGATAAAACGGGGCACAAGAAGTTGTCGCTTGATAGTCAGAGACTAATATCTGCTAAAAGTCAATACGGAACACAATCGGGGAGGAATTTAAGATCTGACAAAGATTTTTTTGATGAACTCCTTTACTTGAAGAAGGGTCATTGGCGCACACAGGGCGGTTTTGTGGGTTCAAACCCACCCCCAAACACAAAAATATGGTTGCGAATGGTATTCGGCTCAAAAGTAGTACGCAAAAAACCCCTCCCCCCAAAATTAAATCCTGTGTGCGCCACTGAGAAGGGTGCATGAACTCTACCAGATTGCAAGAATCAAACCAATTTGTAATACTGTTCCACAATCTTTTGAAATAGATATTTTTGAAGAACTTTTTTTGAACAGAAAAAAAAAGACTTTTTTGAATATTTTCAAGTTACGTAGTACTGAATATTTGTGGTATTTTTTGTCTTAAAAATGTACAATTTTGGCAGTGAAATTGAAAAAAAGATTGCAACATTTTAAAAACCACATTTTCGCAAAACAAAATTTGTAGTATTGTTCCATAATCGTTGGAAATATTTTTGAAGAAAATATACTTTTTTGGAACAAAATATACTTTTTGGAATATTTTCAAGTTACGTAGTACTGTATATTTTGTAATATTTATTATTTTTGTGTTTTTTTTTTGTCATACAAATATAAAATTTCGGCAGTTTAAGCTATTGAAAACAATTATTTCAAAAACCACATTTTCGTAAATAAAAATTGTAAATTGTTCCATAATCGTTGGAAATATTTTTGAAGTAAATATACTTTTTTGAAACAAAATATGCTTTTTGGAATATTTTCAAGTTCCATAGTACTAAATACTTTGTAATATTTATTATTTTTGTGGTATTTTTTGTCATAAAACTTTAAAATTTCAACGATTTTAAGCTGTTGAAAAAAAATATTGTAACATTCTAAAACCCACACAAAAAAATTGCAAACAATTACTACTTATTTTTAATGGAAAAAATAAATAAAAGATGTTTGTTTTTTGCTGGAATCAAAAACAAGTTGAATTGAAGTATTCAAATTTGCTGCATAACGTAAAGAAAAGTTATTGCCATAACTTTTCCAGGTTAAGTCCAACAGTAAACAACAAGAAAATAAATTTATCAATATTAATACTAAAAAGTCATAGTTAAATAACTTTGTATGTATATTTAAATAAAATACAAATTTTGTTTTGATCTTATCAGCAAACTAGTTAGTGCTAACTGCTTAATTGCCTAATTAAGTAAACATTTTTTAAATGAATAGTTAGTTAACTGATCGAAGTCTTTAAGTCTTACCATTACCAAATCTAGTGTTAACTAACATATATTTTACTAATTATTTATAGTCTTATTAGCAAAAAGCCAAGTGCTAAGTAACAAATAGTGCATTAATTATTTACAGCTCCACTAGTTAAAAGTTACTTAAAGTTAAATTACAAATAGCGGGACCCAATTGTTAGTTATGAAAAAGTGGTTACTGTCAACTACAACAAAAAACTCCGTCATGACTAATTACAATAATTTTTGAACAGATTTAAATAAACTATCATTTTGGTTCTTTGAACAAAGGGTTGAGCGTTAAAAACATCCAATCAGCCCCTAGAAATCTACATTAAACTGTATGACTTTGGAAAGCTCAAACTTATAGGACACACATAATACTGTTGTGTCAATCATTAGTGCATAAATTAGTTTTATATTCAAAGCTTTGCTTTGGTTCTGAAAAGATGACATAGGAGATGTGTGTCAGACTTGGTTCTGAAAAGATGATATAGAAGATGTGTGTCAGACTGGTTTGTTCTAACCAAAAAATATTAAATTTTTATTTTTGTCCCACGGCTTGTCATTCGACTGATTAGAGTAAACAAAAACAAATGTCAAATTATTATTATCAATTTATTCAAATTCTGTGAATACTGATTATGAATAGCTGAAAACCATTTTGAAAGTTATTCAAAGCGTTTAGTTTTCTCTTTCGACGCAGTTTCGCAAAATATTTCTTCAAAGGTTTTTCTCTCCAATTGCATTTAGTACTAGAACATATCTGGATTTTGTTCTGAATCATTACAAAACTATTTTACTAATCTGAATACATAATTGTGTAATAATTAAAATTATTACGCTCTGTGTTCCTTATCGCCAAAGTTTTTGCTCTAACAATTCTCGCATTCAATGTAGACGACAACAAAATGTGGTAATAATTCACATTATAAAACAAATCTTTATATAGATTTGAAAGAAATGCTGAAACTGGACTTAAGGCTTTTGAAAAAAGTTTGCTTAAGTCAATAGGGTCTTCAAACCCAAGGATTGTATATTTGAGATTTGCGCTGAGTTTGGTGTCCACCATGGAAAATGATCTTCCAATGACAACCAACAAATAAATATAATTAAAAAATTAAATTAAAATTAAAATATTCATTGTGAGTCATTATTGGCTTTAGTTGAAACATTTTCATATCCAAACTTTTCCAACTTAGTAATTCAAATTAAAATGTGAGAGAATTTTTAGAATTGCTACAAAAAATTCCCCCACATTCATTGTCTTTTAAAGTAATATTTTCGGGGGCACTTGTAATCGATCATTCGGCAATCTATTTGATTGCTTAAAATTAGTTTACCACTTGAACCAAAGCCTCCCTGGCTGGTGATGCTGCTTTCTCGCTCTACACAAAGCCAGTCTTTTTCCATTAATGCAAATCTCCGTCGTCGGTAGTCAGCTGGTCGCACACTTGAGCTCCAACAGTCGTGCATACGCTGGCCTTGTGTGCCTTTAATTTTCAACCAACAACGGCCACCCGGCCCCCCCGACTCGACGCTAATTTGCCGTTTCCAGCTAAAACCCGAAAACGCGTGCACTTCAAGCACACAGAAATTCCCCATTTCCCCATTCGCCGCACAGATTCTGGGCAGCGTCGTAAGAAAACGCTCACGTTTTAGCGAGCGTGTCATTAGGCCGCGCCGCGTACAAAATCTGTTACCGTGTAGTTGCCCGGCGACCGGCCGCGCTGTCTGCTTCAGCACCGCTTCTTCAGATAATTTTCGAAGTCACTCGGAGCGACCGCACCAGCATTACATATTCGGCCGTGCAGGAGTCGCAAATGTGAACGCTCGACTCGACGCAACGCAACGCAACGCCACGCAACGCAACCACTGGAAAGACTTTGAGCAGCCATCCCCTAGAAGCCGCCCGCGCGCGCACTCGCGCCCAGCCGCCGACCGACCCATGCACCCACCAGCAGAGTCGCTTAATGTGATTACTCAATACGAACGAGAATGTGCAATGTGATCTGGTGGCGCCGACGATGGTGTGGGGCCAGCTGGAGCGGCGGCGTGGTGCGGTGGCAGACAGCGTTGTGTGTGCGGCGGCATTTGGTAACCGGTGGATACACACGGCGGAGCGGAGCGCAACGCAACGCAACATGTTGCAGGCGCACCGAGGTTGTAATGAAAATTTCACTTTTACCGCGGCGCTAATGGACCGGTCGGCGGGGGGCGGAGCAGGCGACGTGTGGCGCTGAGCGAACAGTGCTGTTGCGCGACCGACAGTCCAGCGGCGGTGGGCTGGTGGCGGTATTATGAAAATGTGGGCTGCAACATGTTCGAGTCGGAGGCGAGCAACGTGTGTTGCTGCAACGTGACCGCATTTACGGCAGCAACAGGCGACGCGCAACTATTGGCCGTCACACAACTCGGCCGGCGGCTGAGCAGTGAAAGAGGTTTGCCTGTGAAAGCTTTTCTATTTCAATTGTGATTTAACAGTCGTGGTTAACGGTTGTGCGCCACTGTGGCCAAAAGAAGAATATTTAGCAAATACAAAACAAAAAACCTTAAGCTGGAAAAAATCAGCAAACAAGCCAACAGCACAAAGCCACTATGAACAGTGCGCTTTGGAGGAGCAACAGCTGCTGACTCTGCTCGTTGCCGTTGGGCATGAAGAAGAAATTCTAGAAAACACAGTTCGGTTAATTTTTGAATTTCAAATTGTAACGGTGCAAATGTATGCCACAGCAATTGCAATGCTGAAAATTGTTGCAAGCACGCGATGTGAGAACAAATGAAATTCCAATGCGCCACACACACACAAAGTGCAAATCAATTGAAAATAATTAAACATAATTAATTAGTGTAACAAAAATAATTACAAAACAGTCAATGAGAGAGCATTAAAATATTCTGAAAACAAAACTCTGCCAGTGAAGTTTTTAAAACAAAGTCACAGAAAATGTCGATTGTCTGCACGCTGGAGCCGAAAGTGAGTCTGTTCAAAGGAGCCGCGGCCAAAAATGTACTCGTGCTGAAGAACAGCAACGCGATCAAGTCCACTGCGTCGCCAACGGCAGCGGATGCGCACAAAAACTACAGCGGCAACATTTACCTGAAGGAGAAAAGTAGGTGTCAGCCGGCGAGAAAGAGAAATTTATCGTTGAAGAATTTCTGGAAAAAACTTA
The DNA here is from genome assembly GCA_964056695.1 of Melieria picta. NCBI lineage: Eukaryota > Metazoa > Arthropoda > Insecta > Diptera > Ulidiidae > Melieria > Melieria picta. The sequence continues at coordinate 126,904,778 of OZ057399.1, read as the reverse complement.
GAGAAAGACATTTTGAGAAAGTGGTTTAGAGATATTTCGAGCAAAACATTGTGAGAGCGAAGGCGAGCAAAGTTTTTAAGTGAGCCGAACTTTGACGCTGAGCGAAATGAAGTGCTTTGGATTTGGAATTATCAGAGCATTTCTAAATTCTGGAAAGTTTTCGATAAGGAATTTTTTCAATTAAAATTTTAAAACTGAAAAAGATTTTTGACTAAAGTTGAAACTATGAATGAAGTTTTTTGTATCAAATACATACTTTACGCTGAAAATTTTAAATCTAAAAAAGTTCACACTTCAAATTGAAGATCTGAGAGCAGTTTTTCTATAGTTTTTTTACATGAAAATATTAGAATCTGAAAAAGATTTTTTACTAAAGTTGAAACTATTAATGTAGTTTTCTCTATCAAATACATACTTTACGCTAAAAATTTTAAATCTAAAAAAGTTCACATTTCAAATTGAAGATCTGAAAGCAGTTTTTCTATAGTTTTTTTACATGAAAATATTAAAATCTGAAAAAGATTTTTTACTAAAGTTGAAACTATTAATGTAGTTTTCTCTATCAAATACATACTTTACGCTGAAAATGTTAAATCTAAAAGAGTTCACACTTCAAATTGAAGATCTGAGAGCAGTTTTCCCATAGTTTTTTACATGAAAATATACAACTTTTTATGTGTTTTTTACACTAACCACCGACAATCTGTAGCAACTTTAAGTTGATATGAAAAGTTTTGCATTTTTAAAATATGGAAGCATATGTTTATATAAAATTTCGTATCACTGAATCTGAAATTAGTTTTTTTTATGAAATGTTCTACACTTTCAATTAAGATTGGCAACTGAATATGAATTAATTTTGAAGCAATATGAAACATTTTACACTTTAACTACATAAATGTGTTCCAAAATATTTTGTACATTTATTTTAATATAAAAGCAATATTAGATAACCAAAATCGAAACCTTCTAAACTTAGTCATTTTACTAGTTTTAAAGCTATAAAATGATGCTCACATAAGTTACACTCTCAATGCCGCCGTTTGTTTTTGTTTTTTCCCGTCTTAGTTCATTATTTGTTATTGAAAATCTATTTTTTATTAATGTCACTAGTTGGCAGCGAGCACATTAAATTTGAATTCTTTATTATTATTTTCGTAATTATAAAAAACAGGAAAACTGCAGACGCTACAGACATACGTTGAAATGTAAAACAAGTTCTTACTTTAGTATTTGCCAACTGACACACACTCCGCATAAGTTTCGAGTAACTTCATGCAATCTTAATTGACATTATTTAATTCATTATGATTTTCTTCCTATAATGCACCATTCCATAGTTTGCAAGAGTATTAACGAAATGTAAATTAAGAACAAATTTGATGCCAGATTTCATAAGTAACTGACTGCTGAACGGAAAGCGGCTTAGAATTAAAAAGAAACGAAAGATATGTACGGCTTACAACGCTGGCCAGGTGACCTACTTCAAGCACTGTTTGGACTCTGCAAAAGAATCAGACGTTCTTTTTGAGCCAAACCAGTGATTAAAGTGAAATTAACTGCCGCAACTTTTAGCAGCCATTGACCCATTGAATTTGTCATCAATTCGTTTAAAGATAGAAACAATAAATAACAGCAACAACCACTTGTAAAGTAAAAGTAGAAAAGTAAAAGCCTCAACTATTGAGCACAACAACAACTTGTCATGTTTATGAGTTAGCAGTAAATAAATAAATGGGTTTCCCTCTCGGATAGGTGGCGAATTCTGGGAAAATAGAAAGTTTTATTACATCAGCCTTCCGCTGTGTATTGAATGTCGCCGCCCACTGCTCGACGATATGATTGTTTACTCTAATTCGTATAAAATATAAATGCATATCGTCTCCTTTCTGAAGCAAATTTGTACTAATTGTTTACCCTTTGCTGCTCTGTCAATTTTTAGACACCACCATCAAGTGCAACAACACAGAACTGCAACATCAACATCATCAACAACAACAACAACAACAACACCAAGCACAACATCATCAACTACATCATCACTTGCAACAGGAGCAGAAGCCGCGCATCTCAGTGGTCGAGCTGGTCGCCCGCACACAACAACACAACACCAATGACTCAGCTGCCTCCGGCGGCGAGCTGTTGAGTAATAGTCGTTTTGTAGCGGCCATGCCCGAGATCTTGAGCGTTGCAACTCTGAGCAATAATCACCACAAGAGTAATCATCATAACATTATCGCTACTAGCGTTCCAGCAACAACCACCAGCACAAAAGCACTAACAACAATGAATAACGTGCGCATACCGTCGATATCGCCGACACTGTCGATGAACGGCAGCTCAAACGAGGGCGGCAATGGTAAGAGAACGCACTCTTTAAATTCCTTAACCCGCATGCAATCATGTCACCTAAGAGGCATTCGAATTTGAAACGCTTCTCGTTTATTATTTGCATCATTCCAATAGTGTCTTTAAAGACTAATCATAAATTGTTCGCTGCCATTTCTCAACGATTGCCTCTCTTCTTCTTGTTGCTTGCAGTTCATGGCTACTCCATGTACGGTCCCATCAGTCCACAGTCCAGCGACAGCGGCCACAGCATGTCCGACAGCATGCCGCATGGCAAATTCCGCAACAGCTTCAACGGCTCCAACTCGTACGACGGTCACAATCTCACAAAGCAGCAGCAACAGCAGCACAAGGAGCTCTTCACGCAGCGCAAGCAGCGCGAGTTCACGCCGGACAACAAGAAGGACGACAGCTACTGGGATCGGCGGCGACGCAACAACGAGGCGGCCAAGCGCAGCCGTGAGAAGCGCCGCTACAACGACATGGTGCTGGAGCAGCGCGTCGTCGAGCTGACCAAGGAGAATCACGTGCTGAAGGCGCAGCTTGACGCGATCAAGGACAAGTTCAACATAACCGGCGAGAATCTGGTGAGCGTTGAGCAGATATTGGCCTCGCTGCCCACCAGCGAGCAGGTGCTGAGTATTACGAAGCGCGCCAAGATGTCGCTGAACGGCGGCTTCAATGGCGCCACTGCGGCCGTGCCCTCGGCCATCGTCTACGGCATGAGCACACCGCCCACGCCCACACCCGGTGCCGTATCGGCTTTGGCGTCGAATGCGGCCGCTGCCGGCAACGCCGCAGCCGCCCCGCCACCACCACCACCGCCACCCACCGGCAGCAGCTTGGCGCCACAGAAGCCCAGCAACGAGCCGAACGGTCTGAACGGGGACAGCGCCGGCGCCAGCCTGATGTGCAAGGCCGCGCAGCAGTCACTGCAGCAAGTTATTAAAACCGTCAATCACACCCACATGCCCGCTTCGTTAGCGCACCCACATGCGATCTCGCCGGCCGCTCACATGCAGCTCTCCGCCTCTCCAGTTCACCTCCCTATCGAACACTATCAGCCAGCGCACGCCGACAGTTACGGCCCGGAGCTGAGCAGGCCGCAGAATGGTGTCAGCGGGCTCAGCAGCAACGGCCAGTCCGCTGTCAGCGGCGCGGCCATGCAGCTGGAAAACAACCGGCACTTGGCATCGGCGCAGCAGGCGCCGCCCAATCTGCAGAACCTGCACGTCTTGCACGCACTCAACCGCAACGTCAACTGCGACGATCTGGACAACTTGCGCAAGGTGGTCGCCGTGGTGGGTGCAGCCATCAACACTGGCAGTGCGCCGGGCGCTGCAACCGAATCGCCGCTGTACAGTGCGCCGCCGCAACCAACGCCGGTCTCGATCTACGCGCAAACGCAGCCAGCGCCAGCCGCACTCTACTCGTATGGCAAGGAGCAGGTGTCGGCCTCGGTGCAGCATCTTGACGCCGTCTACCACCACCTCAAGTCGCCCGAGACCAATGTCAGTTCAAGCGTCGTCGATGCGGTGACGTCGTCGTCGGCGGCCGGCAACAGCAGCGTGCTGAATCTGTCGCGACGCGCCTGCTCACCCGCCTACGTCCTGTCGTCGACTACTTCGTCTTCGCTGTCGTCGGCATCCTCGTCGGGCGCCATTTCGGGAGACGACGAGCACGAGCCGGACGCGCCCGACGACGCCGACCAGAACAACAGCGTAGTCAACATTAGCACCACCAGTCCCAGCAGCATCGACTCGAACAATTGTCTGCCGCTGAAGCTGCGCCACAAGTCGCATCTGGGCGACAAGGACGCCGCCGCCACAGCGCTGCTCGCGCTGCAACACATCAAGCAGGAGCCGGTGAGCAATCGGGCCTCGCCGCCCGCTTGGGCCGACAACGGCGACAACTCCAGTGACGAACGCGACTCGGGCATATCGATTGGCAGCGCCGAGTGGACGGCGCAGTTCCAGCGCAAGGCCGACGCCAGCGCGGCCATAGTGGTCGTGACGCCGTCGGAGCGCGAGCACATACTCAAATCGCAGCTGGCGCGGCTCGAGTCCGAGGTGGCGAACATCAAGAACATGATGATACTGTCGGCCGATCAGGCGGTCAACACCGCCGACCTGAAGATCTGAAGGCGCACGGCGCAGCGAACGGTATTCTACAATGGAGAGAGAGGATAGACAATACACACTTTAGATATCGTAGGGATGCGTCGGCCAGTCGGACAGTGGCCGCGCCGAAGGCAGGGCAGTGAAAAGGCCGCTTCGCAAGTCAGCGCGTCAAGCGTATGCAAACACAGCAGCAACACATGCAATGAGCGTACATATATTTGTTTACCTAAATGTTGGGTGTCTGTAAATATTGTGGGTGAGCTGAGACGCCGCTGACGGACCCACACCAGACGCGGACAAGTGTGGATCTATGGAGTAATTTTAGTGCTAAGCGTTTAATGAAAATGCAAATGTGTCCTTTAGCTATGTTTTTAGGCTACTTATACACTCACTGTGTGCATATATTTACGTTTACATGGCAACCCTGCGTACTGGGGCCGAAGCTAAAGGCAGCCCCGAGACGCTAAAGGGCCCAAACACGGCACTGATGGCTGCCTAAATATTAAAATATGTGTACACAGGCTTCGATGCATAAATACTATATATATATATAGAATGTATATGAGTCGACTTAAAGAAATGCTTTGCAATGGCCACAGCTACGATCAGCGCCGATTCGACACCGACATAATGTGTGTGCGTGGTTTGAATTTGTTGTTGCTAGTAGAGGGCGTGGTGTTGTGAAGCACTAATGCGAAAGTTAATGCAAATGTTTGCGCTTAATTCACTGAATTGGCGCGATCGTAGCTAGTGCCTTGTTGTTGCATAACCCCATATGAGAAATCATAACAAAAGTGCATGTTAAAAATTTGCAATTTCGTAATCTAAAGAATGGTTACAATATTTATCGTAAAAATACAGTTTCGATTCAGTGTTGAGTTCTACTTAGGTTTATAGTTGTTGTGCGAGTATCTCAGTGGAATTTCCCCATTTGTTGCACGGTTACTTGCCAGCTGGCTAATAGCACTATTGTACACTTATTGCAAATATCCCATAAACATTATTTATACTACAAAGATTGTAAAAACCTTACTGTAAAATAAAATTTGTACTATTTGAAGTATTCAATCATATTCACACATGAAGTACTACGAACTTTTCATTCGACCTCAGCCTAGATAACGCAAGTACATATGTGAAATTGTGAAACATTGCACGTAGCATAAGGAAAAGTGGTTGAACGTTCCGAATACGTCCAGAACTGCTGCGACCAGCGCGCCCAGTTCGCATTGATAGGCCCTGTGATTGCATCGAGGGAAATATTGTCTGTACATTCGTAGTGATTTTAGCAAAACAAATAACTTAAACACAAAGCAGTAGAACACTATTTCAACCACTGAGTATGTTATAGTATTTTTGTATGCGGGGGTTAATTGTTGTCGTCTCTAAGTACATAGTAGTAACCGCCGGGAGTACAACCAATACTAATAACCGTTTTAAATCATTTATCGCAGTTTTGTGTGCAGATGCAAAAAATCTTAACGCTCATGCATTATTTACTACACCTAAAAACATTATTTACCGTCAATATTATGCCCATAATTATATAGTATATTTATGAAATGTTGTACATAGCGCTTAAGTAAAAGAGTATTTTATTGTGTTGAATTATAAACAAACTTCTGTAAATACAACATAACTATTTCACAAAAAAAGCCTTTAAAATAATTTGTTTTACAATTTTTGGTTGGCAGGAAGTGGCACGAAATTGTCGGTTTACATTTGAAACTTTGTGTATGGGGGGCACCCTGTTGGTAAGCGCAGGAAATGCTGTCGTATGCAATAATGTGGCATTGCCAGCTTGTGAACAGTTTTGATCATTTCAATAAATGTAAATCGTTCAACTCAAACTTCTGGTCTTCTGGTTTTGTAGAAAAAAGTTAAATCAGACATTTAATGCAAAAGGCAAATGGTTCGTTGCGCTCAATCTGCGATTTTGCCCTTTCAGCTGCAGCAGGAAAAGCTGAGCAAGTAGGTCAGCAGACTTGCGAATGCGCAAATTCCGTGCTGGTTTCATTTGCCTCCAAATTTTTGCAAAAATTATTTGTCTTTGCCGTCGATCATATGGCAGCCAGTCATACGTTTTTCTTGTTCTTCTTCTTACTGACAAAAAGTTACTGGACAAAATGTCTCCAGTAAAAACTTGCAAGTTCTCACGAAATGAACTGTCACTTTACGCTCTCAGTTTCTCCCTCGTTACTGGACATTTGGCGTAAACCATGGTACAATAACAAGGTAGTGTTACGGGCGAGCGGATTTTATTTTTTTCTCGTCAGAGTTCGGTAGGTTGTCAAAAATTTTTGTTGCTTTTGTTTACATTCGGCGAACAGCATTGCCAGCCAACTGTTTTTCTGTGCAATTTGAAACCTTTTTGCAATGATGAAAGAAAATTATTTTTGCAATTTTCGTTATGATTTTCTTTTTAATTACAGATGTGTTTATCAGGATTATTTTGCAGTTACCTAGAAGATGTACCATATAACACTTTCGGCCGATTTATATTAACTTTTATGAATTAACGCAAAATCGGCGAACTATGGACTTAGCACTTTTGCCCCTCATTGTCAAACAACAGATTAAAACAAAGAATCTATGTGCTTTTGGTGTTAATTGGTGTACTTTTACGTTTTCTTTCATCCTTTATCAAAATCTAATATTTGTAAACCAAGTGGTCTATTCGATACTGGCAATACTGTTGGCAAGAGAACCGTCCGTCCGATTTGACAATGAACCGAACAAAAACACTAACAAAATACACGTGAATTTTTTCTCTCTTTCCTGCCACTACCTTGTTATTGTACCATGGCGTAAACCAACAGGATCCAGTAAAAATTTGTTCAAATTTGTACAAATTCGTACAAATTATTCGTTGCCAAACAGACCTATTATGTGCTCATCATCCGAAGTGTACAATGATCTGTACTGTATGAAGACTCAATGATCCAAACTCTCTACTTAACTCTTTACTTAATAATGCAAACTATCAACCATAGTGAAATTAATTTCACTATCAACTAGTTTTCACACCTAAAACGAATGTGGCATATTCGATTTAAAGCAGAATTCTACTTCACGTCAGGCAGAAACATTTTATTGTTTTTATTGTTGTTTCAAGCTTCCGTGACTGCTTCACCGATGGTATCAGACGATAATTACTATAAAACCGATTCTTTGCATTTTGCAAAAAACAGCCACGAGCTTTTGTGGAGCTGGCAATGCTGTCCAAGTCCGTCTGCCGGGCACGGAGCGAAAAAATTGTAAGAATCCCACAAAAATATAAATTTTCAGTTTGTTATCAGTGTTTCAGTTTGTTGCCACCGCGTGGCCACTCCCAAACGCAAACCTGCATCAATGTTCTTGTTCTTTTCGTGAAAATTTTTGCACGCTGCGTGGACATTGTGACGAAAACCAACAACGGCAAAATCAACTACCTTTGGCGATTTGTTTTTGTTATGACTGATGCTGTGCCGACTATGTGCGTGCCGAATGCCGCTTCTAGCGAAGACTTCATAGCGCGCTGTCAGCTAGAGGCCGAGGAGGACAAGGACCCGAGGTCTGAGCTGTGCTGCTGCGAGTACTACGACCACAGCAATCGGCGTTTTCACATACTCGGCTGCTGCTGCAATTGCGAGGACTTCGATTTGGTATTTACCAAGTGAGTGTGTTCGGCCAGTGGTGGCGGTATTAATCGATCAATACACTGTTTTCCAGCTTCATCACCTGCCGTGCAAGCGACCTCGGCCGACGGCGTGGCATGCTGCTTACTTTTCAGGATAGGCTGCGTATACCGTGGCGCGGTGGCGCCAAACAGATATCGCTGGAGACGCTTCTTCCCATCTTTGTCATACCGCTGATGATCAGCATTGCAGCGGTTAATGTGTACATGTGCGTCTTGATGTTTGTGTTGGGCGTGGGAGTGATTGGCTATGTGCACCGCTGCGTGCAGCGTGCTGCCATACGCACGCGCTTCTTCAGCAAGTGGCTCTTCTGGTCCATACTTTACCTGGCGGTGCTGTTCGAGGTCACGGTGCCGCTGCTGGAGTTGCTGCCGGAGGAGAATGTGGTGCTGATGTTGTTCAGCGGGGCGTCGGTGGTGCTGCTGTATCGGACGCACGAGCGCGCCGCATTGAATCATGTGGTGCAGAGTCGAGTGGCTGAAGATGAGCTGCCCGACATAACCGAGGCCAGCACTGCTGAGGAGGAGGAGGCGGCCGCGCAAACGGCACTGCTGCTCGAGCATGATCTGGACGAGGCGTCGACTACTGATGTGCCGCATCATCAGCCCAATATCTGTGCCAGTTGTAGGAAATATGTACCGGCACGCACCGCACACTGCTCAGTGTGTAGCGCGTGCATTATGCGACGCGATCACCACAGCTACTGGCTGGACTGCTGTGTGGGCGAGTGGAATCACTGTGACTATCTGGGCGGCCTGCTGCTGGCGTTGGTGGCATTGCTGTTGGGCGCCGATCTGACGTTGACAGCAGTTTGCCATCCATTTTTGGTGGCACGTCTGTTAGGTGTGATGCTGATGCTGCCTGACAGTTGCAGCGAAGTGTTTGATCTGTACGAGTAAGTTGAAGGCAAAGGTTGTTAATTTGTGTGCGCTGTACTTATGAGCCAATTTACTGTCCAGATACATATTGCAAAAACAAGCTGTAGTGTAGTTGTACTCAAGTGCAGCAGACACAAAAAATCGCTTACCACTGACTGCAGCTGTTGAAATTGTCTTTATTGCAGGTTTGGCATTGCTTTCGTGATTGCGGTGTACGCATTGGTCATTGCGGCGTACGTTCTGATTATTTTGGTGCGGCAAATTTACTTAATTTCACGTGGCGTAACTCTGCATGAGTGCCAACGTGGTCAGCGTGGAGCCAAAACCAAGAGTTTCACGCACAACTGGAGAAGTTTTTTGTTTTAAAAACTCACATGCACAGACAAACAAAACACCAGACGGTGACTGGCCCAGTGCAGAGCAGTAGCTTGGATTGCAACGGCACAGCGGTCGAGATTATTCAGCTTTTTTCAATTTTTATCTAAGCAAAATTAGTATTACAACTTTAATCGGTCACTTATACGGACTACATTAAGTTCGAACCCAAATACTTATTCAATAATGAATGTGAATAGATTAGATCGTAGAAAACTGCAGTAAAAAGCAGAAAGTCCAAAAGCCCAAAATGTAGCACTGTAAATGAAAGCAACTGTTGTTGTTCGGTGATATTTGCACTAATGCGCGCGCACGATGCAAATGGCAGTTTTTACTGCTGTAGAATGAACGAGCACATCTAAATGCAAAATATACTTAAATTCAAAGTCAAAATGATGTGTCTCTGTTGGGTGTGTAGTCGGGCAGCAGCTCCCAGATTTTCATGCGCCAGCGCAGGCGTCGCTGCTCCGTCTCTTTCTCCAGTTGCAGGATTTGGGGCAGACGCTGCCAGCAGTCGAGCACCTTCCACTTCAGGTGCCTGCAAGAAGATAATTTTCAATCAAACTAATCCATATTCGCAGCCACGTGTTCGTACCATTCGTGATGCGCGGCCGCTTGATGCATTTTCGTCGCCTCAATCAAGCACATGCGTTGCGTGTAGCTGCTCCAGGCCTTGAACACCGCTTCGGTTCGTTTGTAGTCGCACCAGTCCACCGCCACGTGATATTTGCTGCGCTCGTTCTCTAAATAAAGCAGCCAGGCAGCCATAGCTGTGCGCTTCAGGATCAATGTGTACAGTTGTTCGGCGCGCGCCTGCTTCTCAGCGCACAGTTGCACGTAGTAATCCCGCCATGCCTCGAAGTATGTGCGCTTGTAAAGATTTCGCCGCAGCATTTCGCACTTGCGTTGATTGTCGTGTTTGCGCTGCAGCAGCCGCTTGAAGCCTTCAAAGCCCACTCGACGCAGCAGCAGCCGGCGACAGAAGGCGTCCGATTTGTTCTTGGCCTCGATGGCGCGCTGTCGTTCGCGCTCCTTGTTTATCTTGGCCATTTTCTCCTGGCGTCGCTTCTCCCGCAAAGCCTCGATGCGCTGTCGCTTGGCCTCTTCGTCCTCAAGGCGCTGTTGAATGTTATAAATTTAACTGAACAATAATAGTTCAAAGTATTTAAGCACCTTTGCCTCCTCGGCGGCAATTTTCTGCGCCTCCTTTTCCGCTTCTTGCTGCAGTCGCCGCTGGCGCGCCTGCTCATGTCGCACGCTGCGCTCCAAAGCGCGTTCCTGCATTTCTTGCAGAAACCTTGGCACGAGCAGCGCTTTTCCCCTCAGCCGCGCAAAATCCTCGTCTTCCGTATCGCGCAAATTGCCAATCAGCTGCAGACACTTGGCCTTTGCCTTGGCCTTGGGATCGCCCGAACGAATGACACTTTTCAGTTCGTTTTTGATCTCTTGACGCGCCTCCTGCGCCGCCTCGGACAACTTGTGCAGCTTCAGTTGCATGATAAGGCGCTCTTGGCGCTCGAGTTTGATGCGTTGCAGATCGATAATGTCCTGTTGAACTTTGATCCTGTGCGAAGTATAAACATTTGTTAATGGAAGAACTTGACAACACTACAAATAACTACAACTCACTTGGTTTGATATTTCTTGGCAATCTGCGCTGTCTCGCCCGGCTTGCGTTGCCGCTCAGCTGTCGGCTGCTGCTCGGCGCCACCTTCGACCTGACGTCGACAGTGGTGCTGCCGCAGCTTCTCTCTGCGCAGCTTTTCCAGAAACAGGCTGATTTTCTGCGCGCGATCACTTGTGCAGCTGACATTCTCGCGCTCGAGCTTCTCGAGCGTTGTGTAGTGTATCCACTTGAGGAAGTACTTGCGCAGCGTGGTGAGGTTGGTGTGTGCGCGCGACTGAAACAGCTGCTCAATGATGCGATTCTGCTCATGATTTGAAGCGGACTCTTCCTCGGTCGCCTCGTCTGAATTGGAGGGTGCATCGTGCGTCGCTTTGAGCGCTTCAGCAGGCAGCTTAAGACGCTTCACAATGAGCAGCGCGTTGTCCGTGGTGGAGCCATCGATTGGAAATGCTGCAACGGCATCGTCTTCTATTTGTATGCATTGTGTAACTTCAGCATCCACAAACTCTGCTGGATCGTGTTCATTGCCTGCCTGTTTTTCCGATTGCTCCTCCATTTGCAGCTCGAAAAGCGCCTCCTCCGCCAGGTCGGAGATCACCGAGTCGATGTCGTCGCTGGTGTTCGAAGAGCAGTTCGAGGTTTGACGGCGAAACTTGCGCACCTCCACTGCCTCTTCGAAGCGCACACAGCGCACCGGCTGCGCCACGCAACCGGAAGTGCAGCATTTACAGTTAATTTCCTCAAACTTTTGTGTAAACTTTATCTCTGGCTCATCCGCAGGCGCGTGCGGTGCGGGCGTTTGCGTTTCTCGTTGTTCCCAATCTTCATTGGCATTTACTGCACACGCTGATTCATTTGTTTGCTCAATTTCTTGAACTGCAACTACAACTTCTTGTCCATTTTCCGGACCCTGGTTCAGCAAGTTTTTTATGTCGGTTTTCCATTGAGAAATTTGCTCGAGTTTCAGTTCGTTGTTTAGGTCAGGGTCCAGTTTACTTTCTGCTAAGATTTCCCGCTCCTGCTCTCTTGAATTTACTTGCACAGTTAACAGTGTCGTTGTCCTGTCCTCTAATGTAATTTCCTGGTCACCACATACACTGAACTCTGTATTCTTGGCTTTTGCTTTTTCATTACAAGTGGAATGAGTAGTTTCCGCACTGGAAACAGCTTCGGATTGTTGCACCTGACTTTGGACTGTTAGTTCCTTGATGTCACTTATCTCCGCAGTATAGGCAAAGTCTGTGTCCTCCTCACCTCCTCCTGTCAAGTCTATTCTCCCGTACCCACAAACCTTGGACAGCTCATTTTCCTTGTTGTCGGCCGCTTCCCAGCCCTCTTTGCACAACTGTTCGGCTTGCGCCAGCGCTTCAATTGGCGCCGCATAGAAGCCCTCAATGTGCCGCGCTGTCTGGTTCAAGCTGTGCATCAGGCCCTCACTGTCCCGCTGTAGCACGCACTCCGCCTGCTGTCGCACAGTCCGCCGCAGCTGGTTGCGCTTGTGCTGCTTTTCCAGTTGCTGGCGGAACTTGTTCAGCTCGTTGGCGATGTAGCGCTCCTCCACCGCCTGATTGTGCGATACGCATGCGTCCACGTTGCGCAGGCCGGCCACTGTGGCCAGCGGCAGCTTGTGCGGAATTTTCTGAAACTGAGTGGCGCAAATTCTAGTTCAACTATCGCAGAGAGATGCTTTAATATTACCATTTCGTGTCGCATATCCATCACCAGCACCGGATCCAGTTGGCTGGCGGATTGTCGCTCGCCGGTCAGCAGCGACTCGTTGTGCTGACCTATAAAGTCCATGTCGATGAAGCGCCGCACGGTGTCCGTGTTAAGCGACATGCTGGCGTTGCACGCATAGCGTTTGCGTATGCGATCCCAGCGCGTGTCCTTGCTGGCGGTGCCGCGATCAGCGCGCGTTCGTCGCATCTTCTAACTGAGCTTTTTCGTTGTTTGTATATTCACCTAGTTTTGTGTAATATTTGTGTCCCCACTGCGGTGTTCCGCTTTCCGTTTTTTTCTTCGTGACGCAGATGTTGCTGGAAAATTTTCCTTTGTCAAGTGGCAAAGCAAAACAACTGTGTGGGTTCGGGTTGCGGTCGTCAGGGATACAAATGGTTAGATTTCTGTAGTGCAGCGTTCTTGAGGGAGGGTAGAAAATAGTGGAAGGAGGAGCAGTGATGCATTGTGCCAAGGCCAGCACCAACGCCGAATCGATGGTCAAAAGTTATGAATGAATGTAGTTGAGAAGGCCAACAACAAAACTGGAATAAAGCCATGCATTTTCATGCACTATTTAGGGAACGATTGCTGCATGGAAATGCGTCAACCTAAAACAAACCACACTAAATGTCTTGTTTATAGCTACGTATGTAGCCTTTATTCTTCGTTTTACAAGCAGACGCCAAAGAGTCGTAATAAATAATGTCAGTTAATGTTGCCTGTTTCACATTTGGTTCGAAACAAAAGTATAAAATATAACTAAGCGAATATAAATGAATCGCAAGCAGATTTATTCGCGCTGCAAGCGTCGTTAATACAGCCCGTTAGCTTATAGTACTAGAAAATGCCTCCAAGTACTCCCACTGCCGCCTGGGTCGCCTAAGCAGCTACGTCTTTCTTGCCCTTGCCTTTCTTGCCGGCAGCTGCCTTCTCTTCGAGTTCAATGGGCGCTGGCTTCACGAACGGAATCTCCTCGCGGAAGCGCTCCGGCATGTACTTCTTCAGTGGCTCGGGTACGCGCACGCCGGTCTCGGTCTGATGTGTTTCGAGTATGGCGCAAATGACACGCGTAGTTGCACACATTGTGGCGTTCAGCATGTGCACATAGTCGACGGCAGCGTTCATCTTTTTCGTCTGGCCGTAGCGCACGAGCAGCCGTCGTGCCTGGTAGTCCAGACAGTTGGAGCAGGAGACCAGTTCGCGGTAGGCGGCACTGCCGCCAAACCATGCTTCCAGATCTAGCTTCTTGGAGGCCGCATGATTGAGCGCACCGGACACTATGTTCACTATGCGATACGGTATGCCCAGCGATTGGCAGAACTGCTCGGCGTTGGCTATCATCTCGTCCATCATCTCCCATGATTTGTTGTCGTGTGGCGAGGTCAGCACGAACTGTTCCACCTTCTCGAACTGATGCACGCGGAAGATGCCGCGCGTGTCGCGTCCATGTGAGCCCACCTCCTGACGGAAGCACGTCGAAAGACCGGCGTATTTGATGGGCAGCGTGGATTCGGGCAGCCATTCGTCCCGATGGTAAGCGGCAATGGGCTGTTCGGAGGTAGCAATCAGGTACTTCTCGTCCACACTGCCGTCTTCCGTGCGCTCGCTGCCCTTGCCCACCACCTTGTAGAGCTCTTCGTCGAATTGCGACAGCTGCGCCACCTCTTGCATCACCTCCTTGCGCATGAAGAACGGCGTGTAGAGTGGCGTATAGCCGCGTGCGTAGAGCAAGTGCAGAGAGTGCTGTATCAGTGCCTGCTCCAGGAAGACAGCCGGACCGGTTAGAAAGTAGCCGCGCCCGCCCGAGACCACTGTGCCTTTTTCGCCGTTCATGCCGTCAATCATCACAATCAGATCGACGTGCGAGTACTTGCTGCGCTTCTCGCAGTCGCCGTAGGTGCGCTCCACGCGGTTTTCGTCTTCGTTGTCGGACACGGGCACCGTGTGATGCAGATGATTGCCCACCTCACGCAGCGCCGTATTCCGCTTTTGTTCGGCTTCTTGCAGACGACGCTCATTCTCCACCATTGCCTCATCGATTAGGACACGTACCTTCTTGATCTGGTTTACTGTTAGCTGACGCAATACCTCGGCATTGATTTGCGTCAGATCTTCTTTGACTGCGGCGGGCACCTCCTCGGCCTCGTCGCCCTGCGGCTCCTTCTTCTTCATTTTCTCGCCAATCTCCTTGCTGCAGAGATTCTTCACTTTGTTGAGATTGTCGGCACGATGGCGTCGCTGTCGCCATTCGGTGTCCTGCTCGACGACTGCGTCCACTAACGCCACGTCCTTGAAGCGCTTCTTCTGGTTCTCGCGCACGGCATCTGGGTTGTTGCCCTTGTCGCTGCGAAATAGATCCAAGTCCAAGACCATTGCGAAACTGTCTGCTTAGGATGGAACGTGCGAGTTTGAATTTCGTTTAGAATTGCTAGCAATTGAAAGTGAACGCTGTGAATCACACACAACGTGGCGAATCGGCTGGATTTTTCAACTGAGTGACGTCTTTGTGCACTGACATTTGGCAACTGCACCGGCGATAGTGTTGCCACAGCGGTAGGTTTTGTAATCATCTACTACCTTTTATAGACAGTGGCATACTGTCAGATGAGTGTGAAGGAGTTCTCTAGGGATGTGCAATATTTTTTTTTTATACAGGATGCGGAAACGGGCGCCATGTATGCGACGCTTATTATGTCCGTTCAAATTTAAACCATTCAATATTTGCATGGTGAAATAAAACAATTAAACCATGTAGAATGTTAATGTTAATTTCATCATGGAATGTCGCCACTTATTTTTTTAATAAAATAGGAAGAAATGTACGTCATAATGCTAAAAAAATATAAATCATAGTGAAATCAAGCTGTGATATAAACAATTTTGAATATTTGCATGCAGAGCAAATAATTTGTAACGAGTTGGCAATAGCGGCGCTTATAATTCGACCTCGCAGGTTACTCACAGCAAAGATAAGAGCGAAAAGCAAGTGCAGTGCTTTATAAAGAATCAACAAGTTGTAAACATCAGCTATGTCCACAACACTTGACTATTTTAATGCGGAGCGTGTGCGTAAGGTACTCAGCTGGCCGCTGGTAAACGAGGCTGTTGAGGCCGCCTTCAAGGCCGTGTCAAATTCGTGGCAGCAGCAGACTCCAGCCACGGCTTCAGTAGCCAATCAGCCGCCGCGCAGTCTCACTGTCTGCAACGATCGCTCGCAGATACTGTTCGCTATGCCTGGCTATGTGGGCAACTATCAGCTGTCCGCGCCCACTGGCTGTCAGCAGAAATACAGCTCACTGGCCTGCAAATTGGTCACATCATTTTCGAAAAACGCACAGCGCGAACCGCCACTGCCCAACATTTTGGGAAACATACTGCTCTTCAACACCGAAACCGGGCAGCTGCAGTGCATCATCGATGGCACCGACATCACCGCTTGGCGTACAGCGGCCGCGTCCATTGTTGCCACTAAATACTTGTACATGCGGCGGTTTGCCGATTGGGCTGAGCGTTGCATAAAAGTGGCCATCATTGGCACCGGCGTACAGGGTCAGAGCCATGCGCTGGGCATGTGCGCCAGCTTCAATGTGTCCGAGGTGCAGCTGTGGAACCGCACCAGCGCTAAGGCGCAGGCGTTGGCCGCGAAGCTGCGCGTTGCGGCGCCACAAACGCAGGTGCATGTGGCGAACAGTGCCGCCGAGGCGGTGGCTGATGCGGATGTGATCTGTGTGGGAACATATGCAGCACACGCGCTGGTCACGGCCGACATGCTGAAGAAGTGCAGCGTGCATATCAACAGTGAGTTGGCTGAAATGTGCGAAAGCTGTGAATGTGGGAGTTGTGAATCATTTGTCTATTGCAGCGGTTGGGGCGGGCGAGGTGCATTTCGGTGAGGTGGGGCAAGACGTTTACGATCTGGCCAAGGTTTATGTTGATTCAATGGCTAATGCCAAGGTGGAGCTGAAAGATCTGAAAGTGGATTCGCTGACCGAAGTGGGCGAAGTAATCAATAGTGGCGCACAGCCACCGCCAGAGGGCATCACAATTTTTCAATCCATGGGTAAAAGCAATTAATTTCAATTTGGCACTTTTCTAAAAAGGAATGCGTTTTGTTTTGCATTTGCAGGCATGGCCTCTGAGGACGTGACGGTGGCACAGGCTGTCTACGAGGTTTTAAAGGCTAATTAACAATAAGATAGTGGATTTTGTTGACATGAGGATCTTCCGATAAGGAAAGGACATTCCAATTATTATATAAATTTCGATTGCCATATGGCGATGCCACAATTTGTAACAAATTGAAATAAAACAAAGTTTTTACTAAGCAAATGATTACGTAGATTACGTAGTTTTCTGAGCATCAAATGGTTTTTGTCTATTGTGTTTTTAACACAAACTCAAAAGTGCTAAATTCTTGAATTCCATATTCGCTTACTGCCTACTCGTAAGTCTGTGTTTTAGTTAGTAGTTTTTGATGAGATCGTGAGTTTTTAATTTCTCTTCCGCACATTAAATTAAATATCTACAATAATATACTATGTATGGTATTTTGTCCTATCAGCTGTATCTTTCAAAAATGATTCAGCGTTTTGCCATCGCAAAGCGAGCAATTAACTCTTCAAAATGGATATAAAATCTGCTTTAAAGTTACTCAAAGCTTTAAAGCTACTCAACCTCAACCAGTCACGTACCTCGTTTCATTCATTTTCAAAAGAACGCAATTTTTAGCTTGAAATTTTTGGTTTAAATTTAATATAATTAAAAATATAAAACAAATTTGTTCGTTAGTCACTTAAATTGTCTTAAATACGCATAAATTGAGTAAGCTATGGGGATTGACTAGGCGCTTTGTTCGCTGTGCTGCTGGGTGGCTACTATAAAATGTTGAGTAATTAAATTCTAAAGTGGAAGATCACTGCTAAAGTCTTGCTTCATGAACTGCACGTCGAGCACTTTGGGTGCTTTGGGCGCATATCTTCAAGAACAACATCGTTCCAAATGGCTGTCTAAAAGTCTGTCACAATCTCGCCTTCTTCATGCCGCCGTATGGGATCGCCTTCTAATAGTGCAGAAATCATGCTGCAAGTGAAATGAGAGTGAAAAAAGGCAATGACCACTGCGTTAGGCACTTACCAGTACAGCGCCACAAAGAACATGACAAAGTAGTAGCCCAGATAGCACATACAGTTGCGCAAGTGCACCTTCAGCAGTCCGCGGCTGTGTATGTCCACCGGATCGTAGACGCCCAAGCTGTCGCGCGGCTGCCGGTGCAGCTCCCAGCCCAGCCAGGCCACCATGGGCACGTTTAGCACCAGCATGATCCAGTGGCCGCCCAGCAGCAGAAATATGCACAGTATGGCATGCGAGCCGAACTTGGGTATGACCCAGAAATTGAGACGCGCACAGCACTCTTGGGCATTGAGATAGTCACACTCCAGGTCGGCCAGCGTCAGCACCTAAACGCGAGTCGTATGTGATTATTTATTTTTGTTTTCAACAGAGTGCAGCCGACTTAACATAGTAGATGAGCAGCAGCAGTGTGGCGCCGTAGACCAGCAGCGTCAGCGCAAATGTGGCCGGATCCGGGAGCATTTTGAGTTTTCCGCCTAACTGCGGTCGGTCGCTTCAGATTGCTGCAATATGTGTGCGTTTTAATTGATAAATTGCCGCTTTTGTTTACTATTTGTTTGCAATCGGTTAATTTACTGCTTATATGGGCTGAAAGCAGGTGTTGTTGTTGTTGTCACTTTGACAGTGGCCAACGAGAAGTGTTGCTGGGTTTTGTGCTGGAAAAGGTATTATTTGAGTGTTGGCAAGGCAGTGCATGGTTTTGGTCTTTGCTCAACACAGCGAACTGGGTTTGATGCGCAATGCAGTGCGCGTTCATGAAAGAGGACTCACTTCTGGTAAGGAAGATATGAATTGAGATGAACTGAAATTAACGATCATAATAATAACTGTTAATTATAATGAAATCAAAACAATTGTATTAACTAATTTTGAGGCAGTTTAAAATGGCATTCATCTTCGAGTCTTGAGCCACTAGCCTCGTGAATGGTACTGCAAGTGTTTTCCCATCTGGCTGTAACTGCAACAATGAAGAAGCGCAGTAAAGCAAGCAGACCGTCCACACGTGCAGAAAAATGTCACACCGCTTTGTGTGTTGGTGGTAGTTTAATTAATGCGAGAACGAGCTCGATGCCTGCTGGCAGCCAATTTCAGACGCCAAGCGGCCGAGTTAAGTTGGCTTACAGGCCGCAGTGGAAATTTACAAAGTTTTGACTTGCCGCAGCGACAAATTACTTGGCGATTTGTTGGACATGCTGTGGCGTTTGACTTGCAGCTGATTTGTTAAATTTTTTTTCAGACGAATTAAGTTTTGGCGCTGACGGAAAGCGAGGCGAATAATTTGAATGGTATTTTGATAAGGTTGCATTTATTTTAGTTAAACTGCAGGAATTGCGTAGAAGGAGGAGGAGATAAAGCAACAAATTAGATGAAGAAGAAGAAAGAGTTAGTGAGTGAGAAAAGAGTACTGATGAAGATGAAGAGCAAAAATAAGAAGACAAAGAAGAAGAAGAAAGCAGAGAAGGAAGAGAAAGAATCAAAAGAACAAGAAGGCGATAAGTAAAAAAAAGAGAAGAATACAGAAAGAAGAAGCAGACAACGATGACACCAAAGAAGAGAAAAAAAAATGTGTTAATTTCCCATACTTTTTTTCAACTGTTGCTGCATTTTAGACACTTTCATAAAGCGATTTTTTATTTGTACTCTGTTTGCGTTGTTGTTGTTGCCACATTGTTTCAACGATTCATTTAAATATTATAAGCATGGCGTACAATAAATCAAAAAAATGTTGCCACATTTGTTATATTGCCGCAGGCTGCAGGCCGTCGCGCTGCCACACAGACGAAAAACCGCCAGCCCGACAGCCGGCCGCGCATCCTTCATTGCCGCATTGATAAAATAAACAAAAAAAATTGCCAGCGGCGCAGCGGCAACAAAAATAACAACAACAGCAGCAGCAGGAATGGCCAAATGGATACAACAACGTGCGAATACAATCTTGCAAAATTTATGTGTGGTCAGATTACTATACGCGCCCAGTGTAATTCATGGCTTTAAGCGCGGATGATTTTGTTTGCCGTTTTTTTTGTTTTCCAATTTTCGCTGAAATGTCTAGCATTTTTTTCGTTATAATTTTGGTTTTTTTTGTAATGTTATTTTTTGCATTTTTGAGTTTCGACCGAATTTTTTATGTGCTTCTATTTTATTTACATTTTCATTAATTTTTTATGCACAAAGGGTACACGAATGCGCTCATAATTCATTTGCGGTGGCGGCAAAGGAAATTAAAAAAAAGAGAGAATCACCAATTGGAAAAATTTTAAATATAAAAAAATGAAGCAAAAAATGCATTGGTGGCATATTTTAAGCATTTTTGTTGCTATAAATAAATGAAAACTGTTGGCGTGTAAAAAGCTGAAGCTGCCAACTGTAGGTGAATGAAATTAGTCTTTGCCTTTAAGCCAGCAGAGTCAAATTTCTGCAATGTTGGATCAACAATAAAAAAAACAATAAAAATTAAAATGAGATATCATCATTGCTTGCATTAACGACGCACCGCAGTCGCTGACGGTCACTAACGACACAAAGCACACCGCACAAAGACACCGGAAGCAAATGGCGTCAAGTCCGTTGGTCAACAGCTGCTGCTGTGGCTGTCACTTTGCAGTTGTTGTTGTTGTTGTTGTTGCTGTCGTTGTTATTGTTGCAAATCCAACTCAGCAGCGAAATTAAATGTGCAGCTGCCGCCACTCTGGTCAACCTGTCAGCAATGGCTCGCCCGCACGTTGTGTCGCACATTGCCATAGCAACACGACGACAGGACTGCAGCCTGACGACAGCCAAATATTTTAATCAAAAAGGTAATTTTTCATTTTTGCTACGGCACACCTCGTGGTCACCGCAGCACATAACAGCGACCGCCACACACACGCAGCGTGGCACATCGTCGAGCTCGAGCCGAAAATTCTGAGCTGTGTCTTTGGTCAGTTGCGGCAACGTGAGCAAAGGCCAAAGGCCAGCGGCAGAAAGTCAAAACTTGTGTCTAAAATTTGCAAAAAAAACAAAAACAAAACGATGAAAAACAGCTGGCCTTGGCGTTGCACATTGGCGCGTGCTGCAAGTTGTTGCATGCACAAATGTGACGCAATGTGGGCAGCGCCAAGATTAACGGCTACGTGTTCTAACAGCGAGATTACCACTGCACCGCAATTCAATTCCGCCAAAGCCAGAGAGTTTTCGCTGCGGCTGCTGTTGCGGTTGCAGCTCGTAAGTGGCTGCGTGCGGCAGCAACCTTGCAACAAGTGCCACAGCAAATGCATTGTCACGATTAGGTGGGCGAAAATTCAACTCGCCGAGGACCTCAGCGAAGAATAGAAATGAGAAAAAATAATATAAATATTTGAACTCGAATTTCTTTGATATAACATAACCCATCTTAATAGAAAAAAATGTAAAATAGTCCCTGTTTGTCTTAATTTCCGCAATGTTTAGAATGCATGCATTGTTCAGACTGTGCCATACTAATAGATTGTTTCCTCATATATCTCTAAACGGATAAATGGAGTAATTAGATTTCCTATTGAATATCAGATAATCAAAATGTTGCTTGGACAAATTCGTCGGAAGAGCAGCAGACAATACATTGAAAGGATAATGCAACAGCAACACCAATACACTTTCTACACAATTAGGCACAAATGAATATTGTTGTTGTTGTGTGCTTATCGATGTTGCAGCTGAAATTGCAGCTCCACGAATTCAATATTGTCGCTTAGGCTCCGAACACATAGACGACGGCAGCGAAACGGCGACATCTTTCAAAATATAGAATCAGAAAGTTCGAATAGAGACGATTATTTTGACGACTGCATGGCTACATGACCACCGACAGCAGTTTTTGCTGTTGTCAAACTCTATTTCGTAGACGACAAAACCAAAGCAATTGGCATCACAGCCTCAAAACAGATATTTTTAGTGGAATTTTTTTTACTTTACAAAAATTATTAAATATGGCCATTTGCTTTAAATTTATTGTACAATGACCAAATGGAAATAAGTAGTCGAATGCTTTCTAGAGGAAGAGAGCAAGCATGCACTAAAACTTGTGTAGGAGCTTAAAAAATTGGGTTAAATGATATTGTTGCCGTATTCATCAGTGTTGCCAGATCAGGTGATTTCCTTTTAGATTTAAGAGATTCTTGGCCTTTTATTTCTTTATTTAAAAAAATAGCCTAGAACTAGTTAACAATTTATACAAACTAACCGACAATTAAATACTTATACTATAAGTCTTTTTAAAAAATTCTTGAATACATTTTTAGGAACTGAAAAATCTAAAGAATTTTTAGGAGGAAGAATTGTTTAGGAGATTTATATTTTATGATAGGGGATTTTTCGGATCCTTAGTGGATTTTTGGGAGATTTTTGGATATCAAAGTTTGATGTATTGGGAACACTGGCAACAAAACATATTTTGGCAACTATTTTAATAGTCAAAGTACCCTATTGTGTTAAAAATTTGTAACCTTACAAAATGTAAGCCTTTTCCATCTCGTTCTCACTTATTGCTGTCACAATGAAATCCCGCCAAAAATGATACTTTCTATTTAATTCATTTGTTATACATATGTTTGGATTTTGTTAAGTTTTTGTTGTTAAGCTGAAGATGAATAAAAAAGGCCGCATTAAAAAAAATTATATGTAGGCATATATTTTTATTTTTTATGAGAAGTTTAATTTCTTTAAAATGACGCAAATTATACAAAATATTTTAGGAGATTTTTTTAGCTTTTGGGAGGAAATTTCAGTATTTTTTTAAGATTTAGGAGAATGTCATTTCAGGTATTTGGCAACACTGGCTTTCATTGTAATCACGTAGTTGACCACACGGCAATGGTCGAAGCCGACTCCACTTGAAGTTGTGTGGACGTATCGCTGCAGTCTTGAATCTGTTCGAGCCATTAGTCAAGTTTATTGGCTGTAAAAACGCAATGATTCCTGTTGGAATCATCTAAGAATAAATTTAGAGAAATTGTTTAAAAAAGGTCTTATATTTATCATTTGTCACCCTGTCTGAGTTAAAAAAATCTCTCTCAGACAGAACATCTTCACTTCTAACCTCAATTGGTTTTTATGAATCATGGGCATTCCTTATGAATTTTGAACTATCTTTAGGATAATAAAAATGAGGTGATGAAAATAATACTAAAACAGCAACAATTTCATATGATACATATGGGTCACATTGTTCTTTAAATGGTTACAGAAAGGGTTAAATAAATCATCCTTATAGTCAAACGATGGTCAGACATGCTGTGGCTTTGGTTGGATGTTGCAACTGACTGCCTTACTGGCAATTTGTGGCACCCATTCCTAAGGATGTCCTTCTGTCGTCCTTTGCAAAATAACCATCATATTGAAATTGCCAAAGCTTAGCTCAGCATTAGCTCAATGAGCTCAACTTGAAGCGCACTAACTGTCGCATTGCATCGAAAGATCGTGAAATCGAAATCGGCAACTGCAATGAACTTCACTTTGGCCAAAGATAAGCATTCCTTTTGTGCGGTATTCCAAGTGCACAACGAGTTTTGCAGCAGCCAATTATAATTAGTCAATTTACATACGAATAGGACAACAACTACTATGCTGCACACAAAGGTGCCGCTTGTTGCTGCCACCAACGAACACAACTTCGAGCTGCAGTTGCAGCTTCGAAGCAACGTTTATGGCAGTCAGTGGCAATCGCATGCAAATTGTTATGCGAAAAATTGAATTCAACCATAACAACAACAATAACTGAGGATGTGCAACCTAACCCGGAGTTACTGTCGCCCAGCAAGTTAGTCGATCAGAATGTCAAACAATTCATCAATCAAAACTTTTGACTTTTCGTCTCCGCTCACACCAAAATGTCGGCTTGCAAAATGAAAAGCTCAACGTTCGATGTTGTTGCAACAACAATACTGCAGCTTCTGTCAGCATTTAACAAGTGTGCACGACATGCGAAAATGTTGCCATGTCATAGCGATGCGATATTTGGTGCACTGTTGCAATGTGGACTAGTGGACAGCGCCAACGGAGCCGAATGCAGCAGCAGAAAGTGTACGAATCGGCAACAAAAGTGCACAGAAAATGCAAACACGCGCACGTACAGATTTTGAGATTGACAAATCCGTAATGACAGATTCGTTGACTTTAACAATAACAACAACAACAATGAGAGCAACAATAAGTGTAGTGTGTAGTGGCAGCGCCGGCGCTGAGCTTCTGTATGCCATAATGCCATCACTTGGTAGCCTTCATCCAACACACACACACACACACATACTATATATGTATGTATTCTGTATTTGATCGGAATGTGCACAAAACTCAGTGCATGGAAACGCATCGGAAGTGAGGTTACGTTGGGGGTACGGTAAATTTCTTCATGATTGCGCTGTTTATTGTGTTTCCGAGCGCTTGACTCCTGTCCAGCGTTATTTACACGCTGCACAATCAATTTTCGTTTTGGCCAGCTGCAGTTTTGTGTGCTCATTTTAGTCGCTCATAACGTGTAATTATTGCAGCATTGTTGATGCGACGACTGGGGGGAGGTTGTCATGTTGCAATTGCAATAATCCGGCATTAATAACGTCGTTTTGAGAGCCAGAGAAGAGCTGCCGAGCTGTCTCTGATTGAGTTTCTCCACTTGGCGGAGCGTTTTTTTTTTTACTGCTCAGTCAACTAAGGACTCATTATTATGACTTTTCGAATTGTCTTTTGGCAGCACATCACAGTTGACGGAAAAGTAGTAAAGTATTTTACTATAGTTGAAATTATTGCTTTGACAACTGTACATTGCAGCATCCCACAAATCCAGCAATTATGCAAACAACTCAACAACCAACTGTTTGCTGCTCTGCCCCTTCTCGCACCCCACAACCAATGCTTGCACAGTCAGAGGCCACCCGTAAATTTTCCTAAACTTTGCCACCGCAAAACAATAAATTTTTGATGCCTGCCCGTTGTGTACAAATCACAGCGCCAGCCTACCGCCTGACCGCTAAACAGCTACAACTCAACAACAACAAATCGTTAGTTAAATGTTACCGCCACATTTGGCGTACCCACGCCGCGCACACTAAAGTGCGGTCACGCTGCTTGAAACTCGCCGCCAAGTGAAACTCACAGCGCGCCCAACACAGCCGCTTGCAGGTCTCACATCAAACGCTGAATCGCTTTGCCACCACAACCTCCGCTTATGCGCATTGCCGCTTTTTTCGCTTTATTTCCCCCCAAAAAAGCTGAAACACATGTCGGCTGGCTGACTGCGTCGGTGTCGGTGGCGGCGTCTGCTCGCTGGCTGCCGCATCCATCCAACGGCGCCCGTGCTGCGGCATCTAACATTGCTCGTTATTAATTTATTATGAAAATCTAAACGACTTAAGTGGCATAATATGGGATAAATTATTAAAATTTATGTGTTTCCGAACGCAGCGCATCGGCGGCGCACACGGCAGCCAGCAGCCACCCAAATACGCCGCTTTCGGCTACTGTCAGCCGGCTGTTGTAGGCAGTCGAGGCCATTTGTTCGCCCGTGCAGCGGCAAAAGTTTGCTCTGTGTTCGGTTTTGTTTTCGTTTCGCTTTTTTCGCCTCTACTACACGAAAGAAATTTTGAAAATTTCTGCAGTTAGTTTTATTGTTTCATGTTCTGATTGAGTTGTTTCAAAGGCGGCAACAAACGACTACAAATCGAAGTTTTTTTATACAAAAAGAATTTCTTAATTGTATGCGATGAAAGAGCATTCACTGCAGGTTTGAAAAAAACCTTCTACCTTCTACTACTTCTACTACTTTTACTACTTTGACTACTTTGACTACTTTTACTAATTTAATACTTTTACTACTTTTACTACCTTTACTACTTTTACTATTTTGACTACTTTGACTACTTTTACTACTTTCACTACTTTTACTACTTTTACAATTTTTACTACTTTTACCACTTTTACTATTTTTACTACTTTTACTACTTTTACTATTTTTACTACTTTTACTACTTTGGATACTTCTACTACTTTTACTACTTTTACTACATTTACTACTTTTACCACTTTTACTACTTTTACTACTTTTACTACTTTGACTACTTTTACTACTTTGACTACTTTTAGTACTTTTACTACTTTTACTACTTTTACTACTTCTACTACTTCTATTACTTCGACTACTTTTACTACTTTTACTACTTTTACTACTTTTACTACATTTACTACTTTTACCACTTTTACTACTTTTACGACTTTTACTACTTTTACTACTTTTACTACTTTTACTACTTTTACTACTTTTACTACTTTTACTACTTCTACTACTTCTACTACTTCTACTACTTTTACTACTTTTACTATTTTTACTATTTTTACTACTTTTACTACTTTTATTACTTTTACTACTTTTACTACTTTGACTACTTTTAATACTTTTACTACTTTTACTACTTTGACTACTTTGACTACTTTTACTACTTTTAATACTTTTACTACTTTTACTACTTTGACTACTTTTACTACTTTGACTACTTTGACTACTTTTACTACTTTGACTACTTTTACTACTTTTACTACTTTTACTACTTTTACTACTTTTACTACTTTTACTACTTCTACTACTTCTACTACTTCTACTACTTTTACTACTTTTACTACTTTTACTACTTTTACTACTTTTACTACTTCTACTTCTACTTCTACTTCTACTTCTACTTCTACTTCTACTTCTACTTCTACTTCTACTTCTACTTCTACTTCTACTTCTACTTCTACTTCTACTTCTACTTCTACTTCTACTTCCACTTGTACTTGTACTTGTACTTGTACTTGTACTTGTACTTGTACTTGTACTTGTACTTGTACTTGTACTTGTACTTGTACTTGTACTTGTACTTGTACTTGTACTTGTACTTGTACTTGTACTTGTACTTGTACTTGTACTTGTACTTGTACTTGTACTTGTACTTGTACTTGTACTTGTACTTGTACTTGTACTTGTACTTGTACTTGTACTTGTACTTGTACTTGTACTTGTACTTGTACTTGTACTTGTACTTGTACTTGTACTTGTACTTGTACTTGTACTTGTACTTGTACTTGTACTTGTACTTGTACTTGTACTTGTACTTGTACTTGTACTTGTACTTGTACTTGTACTTGTACTTGTACTTGTACTTGTACTTCTACTTCTACTCCATTATTCAGTCTTGCCTTGCCTTGAGAAAGAGGAGTCTCCTCTCCTCCTCCTTTCCTCCTCCTCCTTTCCTCCTCCTCCTTTCCTCCTCCTCCTCCTTCTTTCCTCCTCCTCCTTTCCTCTACCTCCTTTCTCCTTTCTCCTTCTTTCCTCATCTTCTCTTCTTTTTACGACTTTTCTCTCTCCAAAATTTATCCTATTTCTATCTTCTTCGCCTAAATTTGACAGCTGCCTTCGCTTATCTCAACCATCAATAATTTCGCATAATTTATACACAGAAAAACTATAAAAATCAATTCCCATTAATTATTTAATTAAATCGAAAACCACATGGCCACATTTTTAATTACCATTACACATAACTGTCACACTCCAACGATGCGCTCAACACACATAATTCCAAATTTGTCGCCAACGAAATTAACGAACCGAAGCGATCGTTGCGAATTATTCAGCGTCGCTTCACCCTCAACGCGTTCGAGTTATTCAACTTTATTGAATTGAATAGTAACAGCAGCAGCAGTAGTAACAACAACAACTTGCACAATAAAACTACAACAAATTTGTGACAATGCGTGCAGCTAAATGGAAATGAAAATGAGACGAAATGACACGAAACGAAGCAAATAAAAACGCACACACAAACACAGATAAAAACGCTGCAATGGCAGCCGGCTGGCAGTGGCACAATAAGCGCCACTTGCAGGGCAAATTTTACGGGCACTCGTTAATAAAATCGTAAACTAAACATTTTTATGGCACCTGCCGTAATGGCAGTCAGCCGGCTAGGCGACGAGTCGAACAAGTTGGGCACTGCAGTAGTTTGAATTGGTCTGGCGGCGGAGGTGGAAATTAATAAACTTAAGTGTCGACTTCAATAAAAATAAAATTGTGGCCGCGGCAATAACAAACAAAACATGCCGAACACATGGCCGGCGGCAGTTTAGCTGCCCGGTGGCACTCGAGCGAAATCGCTCGCCCAACCCTGACTACGGCTCCGCCTTCTCGGCGGCCATGCGCGACACTTTGGTGCAGCGTCTAACGCGCAGCCAGAACACTTAACTTTATTAATTTCAAAAGTATTGACCATTACAATTGCAATAACATTGCCAACAACAACAACAACAACAAGAACAACAAGTGCAAACATAACAACAACAGCGATAATAAGAGCAGCAGCAGAGTAACAGCAGCAATAACAGTGCGCTGCAGTAATTACTAAACAACTAAAAGTACAACAATAAAATTGTGCACCGACGACTGACGAAGCGAAGGTGAATTTTTGCGACACAACTTTACGAAAAGTCGAAACATAAATTTAACGCGTGAATGGCGTTTGAAGTGAATTGAAGTTGGCTATTGAGGAAAAGAGGTCATTTGAAAAGGGAAAGAAGAGCGCAAGCGAACAGAAATGATTGTGAAAAAATCTATGGAAAATGATAATTAAAAAATTCTATATAGAATGCTGTTTGGTGTGCTGAAAATTAAGTCTGGGTGTTGAAAAGTTGGAAAGTTATTCTGGGCTTCACAATAATTTACCGAATGCTGTCCAAGCAACCTGATTTGTTTTGTATGTTTTGGAAATTGCCAAAAATTCTGTATAGCACAATTTAAATCTCGGAAGGAAATATACAGCAAAAATATAAATTCTTTTTCCGTGGACAACCCATAAAACGCAACGCACTTAGCACGCATTGCAATGACCAACACAACACACACACATGCACATATGGACACAGACAGATAAGCATGCAAAGCAGTTTTACGCGCTGGCAGTTGCACGTTTGGGAATCATGTCTGGCGGCAGTCATTTGAATTGAGATATTCGACTTGAAGTACGATTTGGAATTTTTATTGCACATTATTGCAAAATCGCTGTCGTTGTCGGCGACTTATTGCAGCGATTTATACATGCAACACGTCGCACATGCTGAAGCGGACGAAAGCAGGTGCGAACGCGGCTCGAACGTGCAATAATGCGCTCGCCTTTTGAAGTATTCCACGTTTGGGCAGTCGGGACGTATGAGTGACAAAATCGGCAGATGTGCAAATTTGGCTGCCTTTTATGGTATTGTTGCAGCAATTTTATTGTCAAGCAATTGCAATAAAATGTTGAAAAATTTAAACATTTTTGACAGCGACATGTTTGGTGCGTTAAAAAAAAATCGCTACCGCTCTTGTTGTGCACACACATGTGTTGTAGTTGTAAATGTGCAATAAAGCCGGTGCGTTTTGTCTCCAAAGCGATGCGTATTGCGTTGACTTTCTGTCAACTCTGCCTTCGAATACTTTTTCGCTGTCTCAACTCAATCCATGAGCTCGAGCTGCTTCAACTGCGCTCGGTGCGTTATTGGGCGCGCACATAAATCACAAAATAAAACCCATAAATCTCGTATGTGGCGAATGAGAAAAATAAAAACAACAACAATGAAAACAATAATGTTAAAGAAATAAAACAAAGAGCAAAAGTAAAGCGATAACAACAACACTGCTGCCAGCAATGCCGAAGTGCACGCACACATGAGACTATCTGTCTGGCTGTCTGTCTGTCTGTCTGTGTGCGAGATATGTGCGAGTATGTTTGACTGTGTTGTTGCAGCGAAAACACAATAAAATCCAGGAAAGCAATATGAAGCGAGCAAAAAGCAACAAATTATTGCAAAAAATATCAACGAAAGTTGCACGTCGCCTTTTGCGTGCGTTCAGTCTGACAGTGTCGATCGTTTGTGTATGCGGCTGTACGTTTGCTGCCCTGTCGGACCTGAGACAACTGGTCCCCAAAATTCATTGGTCTTTCAACTGGGTTTTTGTAAGTCAATTTGACAACCAGTTGTCCAAGTGACTGTCAGCGGATGCAGAAGTCAGTCAGTTCGCGTCTAATCGTTCACGTTCTGTGTGCGCGTTCATAGGCGAGAAGAGCACATAAAAATGAGAAAAACGAAACAGAGGTGAGAGAAGCAAAAAAATACTGTTAAGGCTGATCTTGCGATTGTTCTGCTACAACAACAACGTAGAAATGTTTGCATTTTTCGAACTTTCTGTTTCTATGACACGAAGTTTGCTCGATTTGAACGTTTTGTCTTGAATGATTTCAGTTAGAATTTTGCGTGGTTGCGTAAAGCAACGAATTGCAGCGGCAGCTTAAAGGTATGTATTAATATATCTATTTATTTATGAAGTTATTCTTCAATTTATTTATTTATTTATTAATTGCAGGCGAAGTCCCCCAAACAGTTCCGGCAGAAGTGTGTCAACAAGTCGAAGTTCATCTTGGTTCATCTGTAAATGCACCAAACATTTTTTTTATTCGCGATGATTTTTCGTTTTAATTTTTAAATATTTTTAAAATAAAATATTTATTTAAAAAATGCACTGTTTTATTTTCCCCATAAAATCGAGTGGTTAGAAAACTAATTCAGAATAAACTAGTTTGCAAACTAGTCGCTTTGCAACTGGTTTGAAAACTGCTTTACTTCGGACTAACCTTGGACTAGTTGCAAATGGATACAGACGGGGACAATTGACCGTCGCCTAGGACACCGCCATGTTAAAAGGGTGAGTTTGCTCCAAGAAAACGAGTCGGTTCTGAGGTCATATAATGACTGTCAAGCGACGATTTCCTACAGGCTGGCAACAAGCGCGCTGCAACAAATGTTGCGCGTCACCATACACACACACACACACACATGTACTATATATGTGTATATTACTCATGGTATACATTTCTTGGACATGGTGTTACAATTTGTTTTAGTGAGACTGGCGTCTGTGTAGATAAACAGAAAGCTGGACAGTGGCGCTGGCGAGTTGGGGAAATATTATTTATAGGAACACGCAGACTTGGCAGACAGATAGTCAAATGTATATAGAGACGGCTGCACATAAATATGTATAACTAAATATGTAAATAAATATGTCACTTTGATCTTTCAGCGCAACATGGCAACATGAAGTAGCTGACTGCTTTCAAGTATTCATGAGAGCAGAATACAAAGTGTTCTATAATTTTCACAATTAAATGTAATTCTTAAACGTATTTTGATATTGCAGAATTTGTCTAATAAGTCCCAACATTTAATTAAAACTGCTGGTGCGTTCGAAAGCAGTCACTGTGGGACGGACACAATTTTCTTGCACTGTTGGAGTTTTTCGATGATCACAGATAAAAAAATCAAAACGTTGACCATTCGTTGTTGATTCTACATAATCTTCAATATTTTCACGTGCAACAAATGTAAATTTTTCATTCAAATTATTTAATAATTTAGACGAATTACTTGTTTCTGAGCGATTAAAAAAGGTAATAAAGTCATAGCTAAGAATGTTTTTTTAAACCAGTCATCGTCAAGTGGAGCTTTTGAGTAAATTTGAATGAAAACATTTTTAATAAATTTTCCAACTTAACTGTGCGTTTGAACACCAACACTCCCGGACGGACTAAATTTTTTTGAAATCCTTGACTACTTCTGAGCAATTAACACTAGAATGCCCGACAATCTGACATACCAAAAATGCCCATATGTAGTCATTTTGACTACATTATTGTTTACTGAGTTTTTTTAATTTTATTGGTTTTTAAGTAGCAAATATGAATAAATGTACACGAGCTTAAACTAAAATAAGCATTTAGTTTTTATTTTTTTATGGTTTACAAAGTAAATTAATTTAAATAAAATAGCGTACTTACACATAAATGGGATAAAATGAATTTGTGAATGAATTTTATGAGTGAATTTTGAATTGAAAAACTTGAGAATTGTTACAGCCTACTATGATATTATTTTTTTTAAATGTTTGAAATTATTTGAAATTTTCATATTTCGCAATTGAAGATGCATATTTGTCTATTTATCAGTAAGATTTGCTGAAAATTGTGTAGAGGTAGTCAAAATGACTACTTTTGGGCATTTAAGGTAAATTTTGCAAAATTGGGGTAACACATTTTTTTACAATATTTTTAATTTATTTATTTCATTTAGCTTTAAAAATTAATAAAAGTCACATAAGATATTTTTTTAGAAAGCGATGCAACAAAAGTTATTTACAATAAAAGACCTCAATGTAGTAAAAATTACTACCTTGGGCATTCTAGTGTTAAAGGAAAACAAACATATAGTAAGTTGCCGCTAACTTAAATTTTTAATATTTTTCATCAATCAGCCCCCAAAGTCCCGGACAGTCCCAACAAAGACACTGCAGAATGGACACGCATTTTTATGATTTTGACCTTGACTTGAAGTTCATATTTATTACTTTTTTGCTATAACAATGCATGTTTGTTGTGCTTATTTGTCTTTTTTCTGGCAATGTTTTGATTATTTGTTTTATTTTAATAGTTTTTGTTGTCACAATACAATGTGGCTTCTGTTGCCAGCAATTTTTGCTCCTCAACCTTTGTTTCTTTACGTTGCTTTGCAGATGAAAATGTCTCTGCATTGGAACGCTGAATTTTTAAAAATATTCCTATGCATGTTTGGCGCACTACAAATATACCACAGACTCACTTTATACTCGCACGTTTTCTGCCAGACAGCCAAAAAAGTAGAGTTTTTCGGCGCATTTTCCACTGTTTTCATATTTTCCGCACTTTTTTGTGCCAAACGTTGCTGTTATTGTTTGTTGTTGTCATATTGAAGTTGTTGGCATTGTTGGTTGGTTGCTGTCGCTGCTTGCCGCCGCAGCAAATTATCGCCTTTTGAATGCCACAATTCATATGTTTCTATCAGCTTTCTACGCTACTGACTGGCTGGCTGCCGCACTTGAATGCACCCACACTCATACAGACACACACACACACATGCACATAGTTCTGTTTGTTTTATTTTGCTTCGGTTTATTTTTCGCTTTATTTCGTTGTCTCGCCAGTAGCGCAGCGAAAATTTTCATATGCTCTGCTGCGCTGGCAATTGTAATTTTACTTATGCAAATTATGCTCAGCAGTCGGCAGTGCTGCACTTTGGCGTGTGGACGTTCAGCAATTTTGTCGGCCGCATATTTCTTTTGGTTGGCGCCAACGTTTTGCGCCACTCTTACAGCCGTTTTGGCATTTTACGCGTTGTTCAGGCGTGACCACAAATTTGTGAATTGCGTTGGCAACACTTGTGCGCGCTTGCTGCCACAACAGCTCACGCGTGCGTGTGCGCGAATGCCGTAATGAGCTTTTCATTAAAAATTAAATATTATCATTGCCATAAGAAGACGCACGCAATCGGATGCGGCCATCAATCTGGCTCAGCTCAAATTGCGGCGGTGGCGAGCATAGTTGCGGCCGCGTGCGCGCAGGCAAGTGGCGCCAATGCACAAATGCGCACCGATCAATACGTGTTCAATGTAATAAATAAAATTGCGCCTTAATTGCACCTTTTGCGTCAAACGAACGGCTGCAGCATGCGAACAAATTAAATAATAAAATCGAAATTATCAGAGTGCAGTTTAAATGAGACCAGGAAAATATGAAAAATGCGGTCATAACTGCAGTGCGGGGGGATGGAAATTATTGCCGGCCGTGTAATTGGATGTGCACTTCAACCGCACGCGCCGCGGTCAGGCACATAAATGTACACAACATGCACACGCACGCGACGTGTGCAGACATGTTGTGAAATTATTTACAAGAAATGTGCATATTTAATATTTTTTTAAATAATTTTTTTTGATAATATAATTTTTGAAATCTGTAATTTTACGTGAAATGTAAATGGCGTAGCTTTACCAAAATTGAAAGAAGTTGTTTAATTGAATAATTTCTAGGAGGCTTAAAATTGTCTTCATTTGTTGGACTTCAGGGCGTATGAGTAACATTATTGCAGTCGGTGATACAGGTGAGGGAAATTGAAAAATTTTTATGAATGCTGAGTAAATGATGAAAAAGAAACGTTGACATAGTAGTTAGTTAGTTAGTTAATTAATTAATTAGTTCGTTAGTTACTTAGTTGGTTAGTTTGTTAGTTTGTTAATTATTCAGTGAGTTGGTTAGTTAGGTAATTAGTCAGTTAGTGAGTTAATTAGTTACATAAGTAGTTAGTTAGTTAAATAGTTAGTGAGTTAGTTAGTTACTTAGTTGATTGGTTAATTAGTTAGTTAAATAGTTAGTCAGTTAGTTAGATAAGTAGTTAGTTAGTTAAATAGTTAGTCAGTTAATCAGTTAAATAGTTAGTTAGTTAAGTTGTTAATTAGTTAGTAGTTAGTTAGTTAGACAGTTAATTAGTTAATTAGTTAGTTAAGTAGTTAGTTAATTAAATAGTTAGTCAGTCAGTTAGTTGGTTAGTTAGTCAGTTAGTTAGTTAGTTAATTAGTTAGTTAGTTGATAAGTAGGTAAGTAAGTACTCGTAAGTAAGTGGCGAGTAATTTACTAAGTTAGTTAGTTAGTTAGTTAGTTAATAAGTTGGTAAGTAAGTACTCGTAAATAAGTGAAAAGTCAGTTACTTAGTTAGTTAGTTAATTAGTTAGTCAGTTAGTTAGTTAATCAGTTAGTCAGTAAGTTAGTTAGTTAGTTAGTTAGTTAGTTAATTAGTTAGTTAGTTAGTTAGTTAGTTAGTTAGTTAGTTAGTTAGTTAGTCAGTTAGTCAGTAAGTTAGTTAGTTAGTTAGTTAATCAGTTAGTCAATTAGTCAGTTAGTTAGTTAGTTAGTTAGTTAATTAGTTAATTAGTTAGCTAGTTAGTTAGTTAATTAGTTAGTTGGTTAGTTAGTACTCGTAAGTAAGTGGCACGTAAGTTACTTAGTTAGTTAGTTGGTTAATAAGTTGGTAAGTAAGTACTCGTAAATAAGTGGAAAGTCAGTTACTTAGTTAGTTAGTTAATTAGTTAGTCAGTTAGTTAGTTAATCAGTTAGTCAGTAAGTTAGTTAGTTAGTTAGTTAGTTAATTAGTTAGTTAGTTAGTTAGTTAGTTAGTTAGTTAGTTAGTTAGTCAGTTAGTCAGTAAGTTAGTTAGTTAGTTAGTTAATCAGTTAGTCAATTAGTCAGTTAGTTAGTTAGTTAGTTAGTTAATTAGTTAATTAGTTAGCTAGTTAGTTAGTTAATTAGTTAGTTGGTTAGTTAGTACTCGTAAGTAAGTGGCGCGTAAGTTACTTAGTTAGTTAGTTGGTTAATAAGTTGGTAAGTAAGTACTCGTAAATAAGTGGAAAGTCAGTTACTTAGTTAGTTAGTTAATTAGTTAGTCAGTTAGTTAGTCAATTAGTCAGTAAGTCAGTAAGTTAGTTAGTTAGTTAGTTAGATAGTTAGTTAGTTAGTTAGTTAATAAGTAGGGAAGTAAGTACTCGCAAATAAGTGGCGAGTAAGTTACTTAGTTAATTAGTTAGTTAGTTAGTTAGGCAGTTAGTCACTTAGTCAGTCAGTCAGTTAGTTAGTAAGTCAGTCAGTACGTTAGTCAGTCAGTACGTTAGTCAGTCAGTACGTTAGCCAGTTAGTCAGTAAGTTAGTTAGTTAGTTAGTTAGTTAGTTAGTTAATTAGTTAGTTAGTTAGTTACTAAGTAGGTAAGTAAGTACTCGTAAATAAGTGGCGAGTAAGTTACTTAGTTAATTAGTTAGTTATTCAGTTAGTCAGTCAGTCAGTTAGTCAGTCAGTCAGTTAGTTAGCTAGTTAGTTCATTGGTTAATTAGTTAACTAATTAGTTAGTTAATTAGTCGGTAAGTAAGTAAGTAAAAGGCGAAAATGTTATCGCATTTTATGAAACAAAGTTTGGGAACCAATTTTATTGTGCTTCTCATAGCGTATGAGTAATAATTTTCTGCACTCATACGCCAAAGCTAAAGCAAAGCAAAGCAAACTTTTTGTACAATAAAATGTTCGAACAGTTTGGGAAAAATTATTATTGTGCTCCTCATAGCGTATGAGTAATCTCTTCTGTACGTATGTCACTCATACGCCAAAGCTAAAGCAAAGCAAAGTAAAGTTTTTGTACAATAAAATGCTCGAACAGTAAGATAACCAAATTGTATAACTCTTTCTCTTCTAGAGTGAGGTGCAAACAGTGGACACTTTCATAATAAACTATGATCCATAATGTTATGTCAGACTTTGATGTCATATCGGCAAATTCAATTCATATAAAAGATTCACAAACCCATATATTTACCACACGGCGTATGAGTAACATTAATTTGAAGGCATATCACAAACTTTACCAAGATTTGCGCACAACTCAATTACATTGTTTTTTTAATTTCACGTTGCATTAACAACAACAAAACTAAAAAATTATATGGAAAAAAGTGCCGCTTCCGAGTTGTGTTAAGCAGATACTTCCGCCTGATTTACAATTCTGCTGCGCAAGTTGGCTCGAAAATGAAGGCGAAAAATTGCATACGCTGCGCTTTGGTTCGTTTCGTTTTGTTTCGCCTCATTTCGCGTGGCTGTGGGATGGTAGCCTTCCATCGCGCACGCACGTAGGCAATATGAAACGTGATTTCCGGCTGATTTTCGCCGCATTTCATCACACAACGCGCTCAGGACGCGGCTCATTGCTGCCACTGAAAACGGCAATGTGCATTGCGGCCGCTGGCTGTGTATGAGAAATGCGCATTGCTGCTGCTACTGCTGCTGTTTTTAATTCCAGCAGAAATGCAAAAATGGCATTTTTGCGCAAATGTAATGAAATCGCGCAACTAATGTCTCCGCGCCCTGCACCCAACCAGCCACTGGCCGCGCAATGTTGGCGCGTTGTTTTGTCGCCTTTTGCGCGTTTTAGTGTCACAGTCACATTGGACGTCGACGTGCCGCCTGTCATGCAAAAACGCAACAGACGTGCGCTCAAATTTTATGACATAATTCCAGGCGCTCGTCGCTCTTGGCTGGCATTTTAGCGTAGCTGTCGGCGTTGAAACTTTATAACTAAAAGTTTTGTGCGAGCATTTTTTGTTTTCATATTTGCTGGCGGGCTGAGTGCGGAATCTGTAATTGGAAAGTGTACATTTTGAAATGCGATTTTCATTCTAATAAGTATTGTGTGCGTGCTGTATATGTGCGCCTGGAGATATGCTACAACTAAGTGTGATTCCGGGAAGTTTGTGTACTGTTTTAGTTTAAGTTTTTGTGGCATAATTTTAGGCTGCTTTTTATATTTAAGATGAGAAAAGATGATCTTGTGTTGAATTTTTACATTTATTTGTTTTAAATAAAAAAATACAACACCATGTCATGTCTGATTTCTCCATGGAGCACTTGGCAGGAAAATTTAATGCACATAATACAAGCAACAAGTATTTTCGGTAAATTGGAAAATATGTGCCAGAGAGCAAAATTTAAATAGGAATAAATAAAAAAATAGGGCATAAAAAATTGCCTTTTTAACAGCAGGAAAAACGTGGAGCAGGCAAACGAACAGCGTTAACTGCGCCTTGCTGAAATGTTTCCGCTGGGAATGACTGCCGTGAGCGTTGTCGCTTGACTTTGTTTTTAATAAAATCTCTGTAACAAAAAAACATAAACAAAATAGCAATGGAACAGGAGCGGCCATATTGTAGCTGGACATATATACATACATACACATTCACATACATGAATTTAGGTAGATGTGCAGTTGTACCATTAAATGGTGGAAGTTTGAAAAATTTAATTTCACAGACAACTGGTGCGCCCAACAGACAAGTACATTTGAAGGCAATTTACATCGCTCTTCTCTTCGCTTTTCTATTCCAGTTGGCTTTTCCGTTCATACTGATTCTGTTAACTGCGCTCAAACAAATTTCAACGTACTGCCATCAGTCGACAGTGCCTCGCACTCTTCATACAATCGCCTATCGGTCCAGCATGTGTGCAGTTAATCAAATTGCGGCATCAAATCTCAGCAACATTGAAACTGTGCCGCAATGGACACAGAAAGCACATGAAAGTGATAGAGCACAAAAGACAACGCAACGACTGAAAAAGTACCACAAAATGATGTTTCAAAAAAAGGCATTTTGGCTGAATTCAGCGAAACGAAAATTGATTGACCACGACTGAATGTGCAGTTTTGGCAGCGACAGCAAAAACTTTTACCGTGCAGCAAATGTTGCAGCGCAAAAGTGCAACAAAATGGTGCACACACACAGTGAAAAGTGTAGCTTTAGCTGCAGTTGTTGTTGGTCAACTGTCAGCGAAAAGTAATTGAACTTTCTAGCTCTAGTTCGAGATGATGTGGCTAATTTTTTACTAGCTTCATAGCTTCAAAACAAGCTACAACGATCACAAAAAGCCATGCAGTTTTTTGGGGGAAAAACTTTGCTTGAGTTAAGTGATGGCGCAATGTACAGAAGATACAGAAAAATAGCAACAAAGCGGCAGTGGTTTCATAGGAACTAACAAATCGGCTTTAAAGAAATTTGTTAGGAGAATAGAGTACAAAATAGGTGAAAATAGGTGAGGAAAGAGAAAATCAGAAAATATTTTCTAGGAAAAAATGTTGTGAAACATTTGGTTTCTACATTGCAAAATTCTCTAAAAAGTTGGAGCTCCTTTAAATAAGAAATTGTAAGTAGGCAGCTTTGACTTTGTTCTAGCAATTAAAACATAAACTTCTTTCTTGCTGTTGGTCAACTATGATGTATTTTAATTTTTAGAAAAATTATGGTAGAGAAGAGATATAAAGAAAAATTAATGCTACAAATAAATTAAATATTAAACTGTGGGTCTCCTTCCCCTTTCCGCATTGCACAATGATTCGTTCCATAGACAAAATTAAAAAATTTTTAGTTTCAGAACTTAACGATTTTTATGTCATTTAACTCTTTCGCTATTTTGTTGCCATATGGTAACATGCTACTTTGTGGACGTCTGCATCCTCTATGGTTGCAAGAATAAATTTTTTGTTGATCTTTGGAATAGTTTGAAGTTTTAGGAAAAATACGAAATTAATAAACTGAATATTTAAGTTTAAAGAAGAGAAGTATACACGTTTTTTTTAATGGTATATCTTGACATAGCAAAGGAAGAAGAAGCAGAAAAATTACGTAACTTTTTAATTTGACGTTTTCTTTCAATTTAGACATTTTTTTTTTAAATTTTGGCTGAAGTAAATGAAGAAATATTCAAATTTTCCTTATGCGTAAAAAGTTTTATGTTTAAATAATTATTACAGCCACAACGATGTGGTTGCTCTCATAGAAAAACACTCTCAAATACAGGGTCCGAGTATAAAAATTAAAAAATTTCTTATGGAATGTTGCTAATACAACCACATAGAAGCCTAAGACGTAAAATTTAAAATTTTAACTTTCTCCAGTAAAAACCTGTAGCGAAAGGGTTAAAAGCTAAAACTCCAACTTAGAAATTCACAAAAAATCTGTGCAAAAAATTAATTAGTGTGTATGCAAAAGCTGCTCAAAGTCGAAAATTTTTCCACAAAAAAATTTAAACACATGTTTTCTCTATTTTAGACCAT
Source organism: Melieria picta (assembly GCA_964056695.1). Taxonomy (NCBI): domain Eukaryota; kingdom Metazoa; phylum Arthropoda; class Insecta; order Diptera; family Ulidiidae; genus Melieria; species Melieria picta. The sequence continues at coordinate 126,865,377 of OZ057399.1, read as the reverse complement.
TGAATAAAAAAATCGTAAAAAAATGGTTAGCAAGAAGTTACTAAAACTTTCAATATAGATTAAGAACTGATGTATCCATTTTCGCTTTTAATGCTTTCTCAAAATTTATTATTTCTATTATTTTTCAAAATTGAAAGCCCGAAAATTGGCAAAACTTAGAGGAAAATATCTAAAACGTATGTGAAAGTATGTTCCTGGATTTTTTAATATTTTAAGAAACATTCTTTCTTTATCGAATAATGTAAACACATCTTCCAATATCTTTCGATCTCAGAAAATAATTCAATTTGAAAAGTGGTCTAAACACTTATTTTTCGACAAAATATACTTATTTTATTTACCCCTCAAAGTATGCAATCAACATGAAAAATGAAAAAACCTGCACAAATGTAAAACCTACATCTATTACACTGTGCGCTTAATTGATTTTGTATCTTTTTATTATTTAAAATACTGATACTCAAATATGTAAATTAGAATTTTTGTACTTCATTAGAATTGCAGCTTCCGCCTTTTTTTTAATAACTTTCGAACCAATAAAGTTAGAGTAATGAAATTTTGACACGTGATCAAGGAGATTTTGGGTTTTAACATAATTACTTTTTAAGAAAATTCTATATAAATTTTCAAGGATATAAAGGACTAAAATTTTCAAAGGACCTTTTTCATATCCTTTTTTTTACAAATAGAAAACAAATCTATTTTATTTAAATTCTTGAGCCTTTCCTCTTTCAGTTGATATACATATTGCCATATTCTAACGAGGGTAAGTATTTTTTATATTTTTTGTATTTTTATCCCCTTCAAAATTTTGAAGTCCTTTTAAAAGGACAAAGGATGTAGAAATGAAAAACTGAGTACGCAGCTGTCTAAATTCACGTACATATGGATTTTTCCCGGTGTGAAAAATGCTGTCGTACGGTGTTATTATCATTTTTATTGCAAGACTAAAGCTTCCTAAGACAATTTTTGTTACTCTTAGAAATTATCAATGTTGACGAAACGGATTAAATGTAAAATCTGAAAAATCTAGCCAACACACTGGTTGCTATAGCTTTCAATAAATGACGAACATAGCAAATTTAAGTCCCAGGCACAAAAGTTTAAGAAAAACAAAATGGAGATTTCAATTCAGCAGATCATGATTAACAAGTAGATATACACAATTTTATTGAGAACAGACCACTACTGGTTAATTTTGTACCGCGATTGTATGGAGTCGAATCACTGTGCATTCGCTTGAAATGTGTGTTGTAACACATGTTTGAAAAAACAGTGTGCATACATATTAAAAAAAAGGGTGAAATATGTGCTATCACAATGGGCCTTTTAGGCCTCTGAGCGTGTCTCTTGCAGAGGCAGCCACCATAACCTAACTTAACCGAACTATTTAGAAAACCGATTATTTCGTTCAATGCGCCAATAGAAGTGAATGCATTTGATTGCAATAGGCTGTCCGAGCTGAACCGAAAACATGAATTCATTATACCTCTGTGTATCCATCGTTCAAACGCAACAAAGCAAAATTGTGTAATTATTTTAATTACATTAATTAGATGACAGTTCAGACACGCACACACCCACACTCAATACGCACAACAAACGAAGCTTAACGCGCATAAAATTGAACAACACAATGCAAACAGCTCGAGTGTCGTTGTTTTTGCTTGCGCTGACCGAACGCAAATTTCCAACAATCCGCACAACACTCATAAATGCGCACACACGCGCACACGGACAGCGCGCGCTGAAGTGTCGTCGAGTGGCTGACCGGCAGTGACGATAAAGCGCACCAAAATATGCAACGATATGTGCGCACACCAAAAAAAAAGTGACATGCTCGCGAACGCCTGTTTGCCGATGTCGTTAAAGTGTTTGCTTGGCGCGTGTTGTGTTGCGTTGCGTTGTTGTGGGCGCTCGGGTGCGGCCTTTTGTGCATTTATTTGCATCTTTCAGCGACGGTGATGTGAAGGCTGTTTATGCATAAACGAATTTGTCATAATTTAAATGTTATGAATTTTAAATTAAATTTACACTTTGCTATTGAAAATGTATGCCAAAAAAAAATTTAATAATTTTTCTCCAAAAAACATATCAGCGATTACAATGACAAAAGATTGCTTTGAAAAAAATGCACAAAATATTTTAGCAAACTCGCGTAGGACTTTTAATGTTTCCACTATAAACAACAAAAACAACTATGTAGAATTATTAATTATATTTGGCGCTAACTGCTGACCGCATGCCGACAATGCAATCCAATTAAAGGTCAGTGAGGAGAGCCGCACACAAAGCATAATTTTTGCCACTTGAGAGTGTAGAATATAAATTAAATTTTGCATAGTTGCTGTGGTTTTTTACTGTTTGCAACACATATCACTCTGTGGGAAGAGCAGACTTTGTGACAATTTGCTTTAATGCAAGTTAGAAATGTTTGCTTTTCGGGTAAATTCGGTTGCGTGTAATTTATGAAAATTTGATTGATTGCAAACATGCTGAAAAAGGCAAAATGTTTGTTGGTTTAGGGGAGAAAAGTATTGAGTTTCTACGACTGAGAGTAGAAAGCTGTTGTAAATTTTCCTTCACTGTTTTCAAACAAAGTCTGCCTGACCACAACTATGTTAGTTGTGATAAAATGTCACACGAATGTATAAAATTACTTTGTCTTGACTTTTTATATATCAAATAATAAAAAATATTAAACAGATATAAAAAATATAAAACATATTTAATAATAAATGTTGTCTATTATTATAAATTTTGTGACAGACTGTCACACAGATATGTTAATTGAACATATGTAGTTTTTTACTTATGTCTTTTTAACTTAACTTAACTTATGTCTTTTTTTTAATCTTTTCTTTTTATCGACTATACATATACATGTGTGCCTAATTCTAACTGTGATACTTTGTCACACATTTAAAGCTAATAAGGAAATGATTATTGATTTTATAAATATTTTATATTATTTAAAATTGTTAAATATTATTAAAAAAAAAAATAAAAAATAATTTTTAGATATGTGACACTTTGTCACAAAATATAAATATATTCTCTAATATGTGCACACTGCAAAATATGATTTTTGATATTAATAAAAATGGGTAAATGTAGTAAAAAAATAAAAAAATTAACTGTGACACTTTGTCACACATTTGAAGCTAAATAAGGAAATGATTATTGATTTTATAAATATTTGATATTACATATTTAAAATTGTTAAATATTATTAAAAAAAATTTAAAAAAATGATTGTAAGATATGTGACACTTTGTCACAAAATATAAACATATTCTCTAATATGAGCACACTGCAAAATATGATTTTTGATACTAATAAAAATGGTTAAATGTATTAAAAAAAATTAAAAAATTATTGTAAATTGTGTGACACTTGGTAACAAAATATAAACATAGATATTCAAAATATAAACATAGATATGTGCACACTGCAAAATTTAAAGCTGTAAACAATACTTTTTTTTTAAGTGTGACATTTTGTTACACATTTTGAATTAAATATAAATTTTTTTTTGATTTCGTAAATATTTAATAATATTAAAAATTAAATAATAATAATGAAAATAAATGGAAACAGTTTTCTGAAAAAAGTGACAATTTGTCACAAAATATTAATAAATTCTTTAGAACAAAAGCAATACTTCGAGAATATTCCCTTTATGAAAAAACAAAAACAATGCTCAAAAACAACGCTGCTCATAATTGTGACATTTTGTCACAAAATGTTCTCTGCGAAATTCTGTGACACAAGAAACTGTAGTGTAGTCTGGTAAATATTAATATTTATTTTGTAACCATGTCACAATAATCTGATCAATTGTGACATTATGCCGCAGACATTTCGCATTCCCTTTTGGGCCAATTTGCAACCGTTTAACGCAATTTTACAAAACTGGCCATAATGCAAAACTCAATTAAATGCGGCATTACATAACAAACAAACAAACGAATTCAAGTGCAAATGCATTTTACGCGAATGCGGAATTGAGCGAACGATTGGCGATACAATTGAAACGGCATTAACGGGCAGCCAGGCAGCATTGGTGATGTGCTGGCAATATCGATGGCAATGGCGATGGCAATGCCGGTGGCGACAGCGATGGCAATGGCGATGCCGGTGACATTAATTAATTGCGGCAGCTCAGGGGCTCATCATTAAAATGGTCAGAGATTAAAGCGACAAACCGTTGAACTGCAAGGGATAGACGCCTGAGTGAGAGAGATGGTCAGACAGAGAGAGAGAGAGAGAGAGTGATATGGACGCGTTGTGATAGAGAGTTGGAGAAGCGTCAGAGAAGGGCAATATATGTTTGTAGTATGTGCTCGCATATGGTAAAAGAGTGCATGGTGCGGAGGCTGGGGCGTGGTTAAGCGGCCGGGATAAATTGCAACAGCGTGAGTGCAGTGAACACATAATCAAAAGACAATCTCAGAGGATTTGCAATTAATTGGCAATGCAATGGTCGACTGATCGACACATGGTAGACAGACAAAGGCACAGACGGGCAGATAAGCGCAGAGATGGAGGTAGATGGCCAGTCAGTTGGCATATGCCACATATGCGCCAACGATTTATGTAATGTGATTTTTTTAAAGTTGCAAAAAATTCGGTAGTTGTGAAAAATCCATAAAATGCATTAGTTGTTGCTATGAGTCGAGCTTGGGTTGCAAGACTTTTACATCGTTCAAAGAAGATTTTAAAGTGTCTTTCAATGAATGCTATTTAATGAGTTATATTAAGTTTCATTTTGTTGCTCACCAACAATTAAAGCTGCTTAACGTTTTGGGCGAACAACTACCGAAGCACCTCGTAAAATGAAAACCAAGACACAGCCTCCAAGCGGAGCTGCGCCGTGCAAAGTTTTCGGAGTGTGCCACAGCGCGCTATCGAGCATAAATCTTGGCAATCTGTTTCGTCTTAAACCGTTCCAGTTCCAGCAGCGACAGTGGCAGCAAGATTGGCTGCAGCAGCTGTGCCGTGTCCGCTGTCGGTTCGTTCGTCCGTCCAGCTCAAGTGCGCTTAAGTGTTCCGCCTCATAAATTTGCAAATTTATTGCAAAAGTGTTTGTTCCGGTGTGCAGTCGGACTTGGCATCAAGCAGCGCCTCGAAAGGGTTTGAAGTGTGAGCGTCGTAGCTGACGCTGACGCTGGCGGAGCGAGGCACCAGGCCCAACATGATAGACCAAGTTTCTTCTACGCTTGTGAACAGTTCTTTGGCAGCTGCTCGCAGTTGGGCAGCGACATTAGGAGAGCGCACAATGTGAAACATATGGAACACTTGGCTGATGCTGCAAGTTGCGCGATATGTTGCAGGCGGTAATTGTTGACAAAGTGCAGCTGTTGTCTTGTTGGTGGACAGTATGTTGCAGCGGAAATTATTTATTACGAAATCTGGCAATACAAATTTGACTATTTAAGATTTATTAGAATAAAGAAATATATAATGAACAAAAAAAAAAAATTTAAATACGAAAAGTGATAACAATAAAAAAATTGTAAAGAAAAATGTTTAATAAAAATATTTGCCACACTTTTACAAACTCCAACAAATTGTTTCCGAACAATGCTAAATTCTTCGAATACATTTAGAAAAAATTAAAAAATTAAGAGATTATTTATTAAAAAAAAAACTTAAATACGAAAACCGATAACAATAAAAAGAATTAAAAAGAAAAATTTGTAATAAAAAGATTTCCTACACTTTTACAAACTCAAACAAATTGTTTCCGAACAATGCTAAATTCTTTCAATACCTTCAGAAAAAATTAAAAATTAAGAAATTATTTATGTAAAAAAAAACTAAAATACGAAAAGTGATAACAATAAAAAGAATTAAAAAGAAAAATTTGTAATAAAAAGATTTCCTACACTTTAACAAAGTGTAGGAGATTAAGTGTAAGAGATTATTTATTAAAAAAAACACTAAAATACGAAAAGTGATAACAATAAAAAGAATTAAAAAGAAAAATTTGTAATAAAAAGATTTCCTACACTTTTACAAACTCCAACAAATTGTAAACAATAAAAAAAAGTTAAAAAGAAAAATTTGTAATAAAAAGATTTCCTACACTTTTACAAACTCCAACAAATTGTTTCCGAACAATGCTAAATTCTTTTAATACCTTTAGAAAAAATTAAACAATTAAGAGATTATTTATTTAAAAAAAACTAAAATACGAAAAGTGATAACAATAAAAATAATTAAAAAGAAAAATTTGTAATAAAAAGATTTCCTACACTTTAACAAACTCCAACAAATTGTAAACAATAAAAAAAATTGAAAAGAAAAATTTGTAATAAAAAGATTTCCTACACTTTTACAAACTCCAACAAATTGTTTCCGAACAATGCTAAATGCTTTGAATACCTTTAGAAAAAATTAAAAATTAAGAGCATATTTATTAAAAAAAAAACTAAAATACGAAAAGTGATAACAATAAAAAGAATTAAAAAGAAAAAATTGTAATAAAAAGATTTCCTATACTTTTACAAACTACAACAAATTGTTTCCGAACAATGCTAAATTCTTTCAATACCTTTAGAAAAGATTAAAAAATTAAGAGATTATTTATGTAAAAAAAACTAAAATACGAAAAGTGATAACATTAAAAAGCATTAAAAGGAACAATTTTTAATAACAAGATTTGCCACACTTTCCAAACTACAACGAATAAAAAAAACTAAAATACGGAAAGTGATAACAATAAAAAAATTAAAAAGAAAAATTTTTATTATAAAAAGATTTCCTACACTTTTACAAACTACAAAAATTTTTTTCCAAAAAATTACTTTTGTCAACAAATTAAAAAATTAAAAAATTATTTACAAAATCAAAAACAGCTCAACTGAATGCCTTCACTTTTGCCTATTCCCGTTGCCTTGGTCAACACTTTAACCACATTCTGCACTTCCTCACACACACGCGCGCAGACATCCTTGCTCCTTATAGCTCGCTTTGCCCCAATCGAATAACGTTTGAAACCCCTTTTGCAGCGTTGACGACTTGTACCCATTACATCCGCATTACGGGCTCCAATCGCGTTCGCCGTTGCAATGTCGACATTTCCGCTTCCGGATGGCCATCGTTATGTGCCATTAAAACCATGGCCAAGGATTACCGTTAATTGCTGCAACGAGCATTTTTGCCGCTCGCAAAATGTGCGCAACATTTGCAATGATTCTGTGCGCAATTCGACTGCCGCTCGTCTGTACGCCACCGCACACCGAGCACCGGTGCCGCTCGGCTATGACTGCGCTGTGCCACTGCGGCGCTGCCACCGCTGCGACCAGAGCAGCAACTGTGCGCACTTAATGAACAAATGCAGCAGCAACAACAACAACAACAACAACATATCGCAAGTTGGGCGGACACACATAAACGCATACAGGGACAGAAAAAAAATATCGTTGCCAAAAATCGCCCAAACGCGCAAAAATGCCAATCGACCACATTTGCATGACCCGAAAATTGACCGGAATCAACAAGAGCGACAAATCGCTGTTGCCGTCGCTGCTGCTGTTACCATTACTGTTGGTGCTGGCGCTGGTGTTGGCAATGGCGATGGCAATGTGGCATGAATGCAGCAAATGGCGCAAATAGCGCGCGGGCGCGGTGACAATTTCGCGGCAGGCGGTGCCCAGGTTTAGCTGCAATTTTTGCCAGCACCATTGGACGAGTACGTGTGTACGTGTTTGTGTATGAGTGTGTGTGTGTGTGTGTGTGTGGCATGTTGCACGACCGCGCTGCACTAGCAAAGCCGCCTTTTGTGTTTTTTCCAACTCGGTGTGCAGCGCCGGCGCATTTTGCACTGCAAACAAGAAAAGCCGCCGCCATGCGGCCCACTCACGTTACCAAAGGGAATTCACTTAGAGGCCGTGGGGCCTGTGTCGATTTGTTGACGGCGATTAAGAATTTCATGGCTGGTCAGCGCGGCATTTTCGTGTGGCGTTTGACTGCCGCAGCGCAAAAGCAGTCAAATTTGGCAACGGCGCCGTCTGGGAGCGTTGAATGTTGTCGAAATAGTTAAAGCTTTACTGAAACAGCCGAAAAATTGCTGTATTGTGAGAATTTTGTGTGGGTACAGAAGCGGGTCAGGGAACATATCGCACACCCACTACGAAAGTGACGAAATGTTTAATTTTTCAGGAAACGCAAAAAACTGTTTTTGAGCTGAATAAAAATTTTTTTTAAAGAACGCCTAGACCGTTTAGTAGAAATCCCTACAGATTATGCTTTAGGATGAGTTACAAAGATTTTTTTTATTTTACACTAGAAAATCTAAAAATGTTGAGTTGTGACTTTTTTGATGATATTTAATTTCAATAATTACCGTTTTATTTTAAGTTATGCCACTTTTGCTGAATTTAATAATTATAAAAGACAGTTAAAAAGTTGACAGAAAAATTTTGAAAATTCGAAATTAATTTTTTTATTTGAAAATACAGTGCAAGCTCGGTATTCGCGACTACCCATTATCGCGACGGCCCGGTTATCGCGACGGCTTAGTTTTTAACATTGCAGGTTCTATAATCGCGACAGTTTACGAAAAACGAGGTTCTATTTTCGCGACTTTTATCTGTTTTTTTTTTAATTTTATTACAATGTCTATAACCAAAAAAGGGAAATCCCCGCCTTTTGGTATATTAACCTTTTTGGATTTCACTTAAAACAATTGTAATTTTAAAAATAACTTACAATTTTTCAACAAAATTTTGGGTTCTGTTATCGCGAAATTTTGGTTTTCGCGACATATCTGGTTTTTAATTAGTCGCGAAAATCGAGCTTACACTGTATATACTAAAATTGTCACAACTTTACTTAAAATTAACTTCAACAAAAATTTATTTCGTCAAAAGTGTCACAATTTGAATTAGGACTCTTTTGCATTGAGCTGCAGCGATACAATAGCATCAAACTTCTCGACATAAAGAGAGATCTAACTGTATTTTGGCAACAGTTAACAACAACAAAATATACTGAGCACAGTATTAACACATAAGCCCGAAAATTACAAATTTTGAGTTGTGTCACTTTTGAAGTGGGTGTGCGATATGGAATGCTGAAGTTTGGGACAGTCAGGGGCATTTTTCAAAATTTTGTATGTGGAAGTGACGTATGAGTAAAATTTATGAAAAAGTAAACAAAATGTTAAGAAAGTGAAAACTTTAAACAAAATGTTGCATGCGCAAAATTTTATGGTGACTAGAAATTGGCTAATTTTTTTTATACTGCCAAGAAATTTTACTTAAATAGATTTTAAAATCAAAACTGTTCAGATTATCGGAGCGTATGAGCAACATTAGGTGACAAATGAGTGATTCAAATATTTCTGAAACTTGAACGAAAACTCAAACTTGTTTTTTAGCTGATATTTTAACTATTTTAAACCAATGTAATGTTTAATAAGATTACTTCGTGGTCATAGGAACTGTATAGAATTTTTGACAATTTTATAAGCAGGGAAAGGATTTTGAGGACCTAAAAACCTTTAAAAAAGGCAAAATAAAATAGCAAAACAGACACGGAAAGGCACTAAAAACTGCCAAAAAGGCAGAAAAAGGCACTAAAAACTGCATAAAAAGGCAAAATAGGGCATTAAAAACTGTTAAAAAAGCAAAATCAGGCATTTAAAAATAAGAAAAAATACTAGAAAATCTAAAAAAAGGGAAACGGTATGTATTTTTTAATAATTTTATTTCATCTGACGTATGCAACATACAATATTTATATCTCGTTTTTTGTAAAAGAAAAGGAACATCAAGGTTTTCAAAGATAGTTTAAAAACTAAAACTAAGATATTTTAATTGAAATGTTGGCGCATATTTTAAATTCATATTTTAACTTCTCTTATAAAAGCATAAAAGCCGTACTTGTAACACAAAAAAATAAATAAAATGTTTGCGCTAACCGAACTTTTTGATTTTAATATGTTTTTTTCTTTAAATTTTCCACTGCACAACAAAAAATAACGGCTTAGGAATGATCAAATCAATGTAAAAACATCGATAAGTTAACGAAATTGCAAGGTTGCCACTTAATTTTTTTTTTAGTTTAAAGGTATTTTTGCGAAACAAAAGGGGGAAAATATTAAAAACGAAAGAAAAATAAGAAGGCGCTCGACAAATCTTGAAAAAGGCATTTTGTGGCATTTATAGGTAAAATAGGCACTAAAAAAAGGCATTTTTGGGTGAAAAAGGCAAACTGCCTTTTTAAGGCAAAATAAAAGTCATATATTTCTTATCGGGAGGACCTAATTCGTGCTCATTTTTAATCAGAAATGCTCTATCTAGCAGCAAACAAAAAAGGCAATTTCCACCAAATCCGTTCCCTGTTTATAAGTTTTCAACTCTGAGCTTTTACATAAATTTCAACATTTTTAAAAGCTTAAATGTTCGAGCAACATTGACTTATTGTTCGCAATCTAAAATAATACAGTCTTCAATAATTTCTCCTCAATAATTTGAACTAGTTTGAAGATGTTTTCTCACTTTAAAAGTATGAGGCTGGAACACTCTGTGTGCGCATTTGGAATATTTTATATATTTAAATTTTTTAGCAGCTAGACACCTCACTGTGGCTCTAATGTGGCAACCCAGGTGCTGTGTGCATCGGTGTTGAGGCATGCAGATGCCCCGCATTGATTGCCAATGCAGATTGCAGTTTTAGTATATTTGTATGTATGTGTGTGTGTGTGAGTGTGTCAGTCGGTGCATGTTTGCTTGTTTGTGTGTGATTTCGCTGTGAATTTGCATATACAAGCAATCTTGCCGCACACATACCTGGCCGTCACACACACACATAACAACACATAAACAAACACACTCACAATGCAACACCAATAATGTCTGCAATATCACAGCGCAACGTACGCCGGTCGACGGCACTCGCCGCTGCCGCAATGAATAACAAATTCCCATGCAAAATGCACATTAAATGTTGTCGGTCGATGTGAACGTAACGGCGCACGACTATTACTTAGCATTGTTGCTGGCGAGTTGTTGCTGGCTGCGATATCATCGGGCTGCTGCTGCCGCTGTTGCTTTATTATTTACAACGCAAGACGCCGCACAAGACGCTGCAGAAGGCAGTGCACCAGCGCCCGCCAAGGCCAACAACAATCGGTGCAGGGTTCGCCAGCCAGCCGGAAGTATCGCTGCCGCATTGATGATGCCGGGCAGCAGGCGCACAAGTGAGTGGAAGTGCAAAAATCCCCGATCGAACGGCGGAAGTTGCCGTTGTCGACAACTTAGGTGCCGTTGCTGCTGCTCAGTGGCCGACTGGCTGCTGCTGCTGTTGTTGCTCATAATGGCGCTGTTGTGTGGTTCCTGTTGTAAGCGTGTTGCATGTTGGCATTTTCTCGAGCTTGCCTTCGATTGCTGTTGTACTTTGCTTCTCCTGTTGTTGTTGTTGCCTTTTGCACTTTCGTCATTTTTTTGCAACGCATTTTTATTGCACGTTTTTGGATGGCGTTATTGCTGTTGCGGTGCTGTTTCCGCCGTTGGTCGATGGCATTGGCTGCCATTGACGGCGCCGAATTTTGCCGGCACACTTGGAATTTCGCGCTGTGATTTCACCGTTTGTGCCTCGTTTACTTTTATGCGAATTTTGTTTTATTTGTGTGCTGTTGCAGCCGTTTTGAATGTGGCTCGGTGCTGCTGCCACCAATATTATTATTGGTATCGTCAGTGCGGTACAGCAACAAGAGCCAAGCACGACTTGTGGCCGCATAAGGAATGTAAATGTGCTGGCAATGCGAGCGAAAAGCTCATGAAAAATAATGCAATTGCCAGTTGTCGATGTGGTACTTTGATCGTTGCTGTTGCTGTTGTAGCTGTAGTTACAGTCGGTGCAATGAATAATTTCGATTGGTGGTAAGCGATTGTTGGCGACTTTTTTAGCACTCAATTTGAGTTTAATTTTTTTGTGGCGCTGAAAACTATGCTTTGGGCAAAAGAAAAAATAAAAATATGCAAACGTAGAGGAACCGCAGTCGGTAATAAGTTTAAAAGGGGAAGGCACTGGTGCACTGAGGGAGGCGGCAAAGTTGCACTAAATTTGGTTTATCATCAATTTCGATGACTTTTGCATAAAACTATTTAATGGTGTTGAAGAGATTGCAGTGCCAGTCGGGGCGTATGAGTAACATGAATTCAATATATGCTGAAGCAGCGTGAAATGTATTGAATATACAAAGTAAACCATTGATTGATCATTTGGAGGGGTTTGATATCCAAATTAATATTAGGGAAAGGTGTTACTTTATATAGAATATTCTGCTGATTTTAGTATGGAATATTTTCTGCTAGTAATTTTACCAATTTTTTTTGGTAATGTGAATGTTGGATCAATTGAAGTATTGTTACTCATACGACCTGGTAACAAAAATTTAATATTTCAACTCAAACAAAAATTCATAAAAATTAAAAAAAATATGTAGAATCTTCTGCTGATTTTAGTGTGGAATATTTTCTGTTAGTAATTTTACTAATTTTTTTGATAATGTGCGTATTAGATTAACTGAATTATTGTTTCTCATACGACCTGCTAACAAAAATTTAATATTTCAACGCAAACAAAAATTCATAAAAATTTAAAAAATATGTAGAATCTTCTGCTGATTTTAGTGTGGAATATTTTCTGTTAGTAATTTTACTAATTTTTTTGATAATGTGCGTATTGGATTAACTGAATTATTGTTACTCATACGACCTGCTAACAAAAATTTAATATTTCAACGCAAACAAAAATTCATAAAAATTTAAAAAAATATGTAGAATCGTCTGCTGATTTTAGTGTTGAATATTTTCTGTTAGTAATTTTACTAATTTTTTTGATAATGTGCGTATTGGATTAACTGAATTATTGTTACTCATACGACCTGCTAACAAAAATTTAATATTTCAACGCAAACAAAAATTCATAAAAATTTAAAAAAATATGTAGAATCTTCTGCTGATTTTAATATGGAATATTTTCTGTTAGTAATTTTACTAATTTTTTTGATAATGTGCGTATCGGATCAACTGAATTTTTGTTTTGAGGGAGGCGGCAAAGTTGCACTAAATTTGGCTTATCATCAATTTTGATGACTTTTGCATAAAACTATTTAATGGTGTTGAAGAGATTGCAGTGCCAGTCGGGGCGTATGAGTAACATGAATTCAATATATGCTGAAGGAGTGTGAAATGTATGGATTATTTTTGGTAAGGCGGAAGAAAATGTAAATTTTATGCGTGTATGAGTGACAATAATTCAATATGAAAGTCAGGAGGAAAGTTGGATTGAGTTGAGTTAGGCAAATTGTGATGTAAGCAAAGGTGAGTGAGACTCTATGAGAACTAGTTAGGGTCAGCTACCAGGAATACCAGGAATTTTTTTCCGATAATAAAATAGAGTAAGTTCTGTTTTCCTCTCTACGTGATTCTACAAGTTTCAGCTAAATCGTAGAAGTATTTCTGATGCAATAATAGGTTAGTGGGCGCAGTTTCTCTTCCCACGCCATTCAGTTTGAGTCAGCAAAAATTCACAAATATTTCGGTGACAATGAGAGAAAAGTTGGCTCCGTTTTTCACTCAACACGATCTGCTTAGATTCAGCTAATTGTCATAAATATTTCTTTAGAAAAAGAGCTGAGTGGGCTCTTTCTACATAATTCGGTTGAAGCCAGCTTGATGGCAGAAATATTCTTTTAAAAAAAGAGCTGAGTAGCCCACATTCTACATAATTCAGTTGAAGCCAGTTTGATGAAAAAAATATTTGTATAGCAATAACGAACCCAGAGGCTATCTAAAGTCGAAGCATATGAATGATTTTCTTATTATTTGCAAAATCTTAAACTGGTCAGTCTTGAACAGTCACTTTGTCCAAATAGTATCCACATTTTTATCAAGTGAGCAGTAATAATAGAAAATGCATATTGAAAGCCTTTCATTTTACACTCATTGCACAAACAAAATGCGAAAGAAATGTACGAACCGTCTTTACATTTATATATGTGAGTGTAAATGCATCATGCAAATTGGAATGCAATTGAAATTTTGGCACAAAATGCAGCACGAATTGCACTTTAAAAAGCACAAATTCAACACCAACGAGTGATGTGTGTTGGACTTGTTGCAGACACACACACACAGACACATACAATGTACGAATGAGCCATTTGGGCGTTCATTCTTGCTCCGATTTAATTTCGAAACGCATCGATTGCGTGCATTGGTTGGTTGATTTTGACTTCTCGACTCAACATTGCAAATAAAAATCTAAAATTTCATGTCTGTATATTGCGGCTGCATCTTTTCATTGCAACAGCGTGCTTGGAGCATGTGCGGCCATGCAAAAAACCACACACACACACACACATACACATGGAAGCAAACGAAAAGGGCCACAAGTGGGAGCAGCAGCGGCAGTTGGTATGTTGCGGCTTGTTGGTGTGTGTGTTGGTGCGACAACTTTGCTTGCTTTTAACTGCTCCCTTGGATTAAAATCGATTTAATTGAAAAGCTTTCGTTGCGTTCGAGTGCAAACGCTCTGCGCTGCTCTTTGCACTCGTCTCTCGCTTGCTTCATTTGTCTATCAATTTATTTGAATGCGGCTTTGAAAGGTTGCTGGGAATTTCAGTGTTTCACTGGTTAGTTGCAGTTGTCTTGAGGCTGCTGGTGGGTGTTGTTGTTGTCTGCATTTGCACAGGGTGATTCGCATAAAATAATTATTACATGTAATTTTGGCAAATATTTACAAAATAAATGCGAAGGCGCAGTTGTGTTCAAATGAAGTGAGTGAGGAAAGCAAAGTAAACCATTGATTGATCAGTTGGAGGGGTTTGATTTCCAAATTAATATTAGGGAAAGGTGTAACTTTATATAAAATATTCTACTAATTTTAGTGTAGAATACTTTCTGCTAGAAAATTTGTTAATGTGTTGGTATAGTGAATGTTTGATCGATTTAATTGAGTTATTGCATGGTCGCATGAGTACCTGTTAACAAAAATTGAATAACTCTGTTCATAAAAATTTTCATAAAATTTTAGTGTAGAACGTTTTCTGCCAGTAATTTTACAAATTTTTTTTTGGTAATGTGAATGTTGGATCGATTGAATTATTATTACTCATACGACCTGTTAACAAAAATTTAATATTTCAACCTAAACAGAAATTCATAAAAATGTAAAACATTTTGTAGAATTTTCTGCTGATTTTAGTGTAAAATATTTTTTGCCAGTAATTTTACAAATTTTTTTTTGGTAATGATTCACATTACCAAAGTTGGATCGATTGAGTTATTATTACTCATACGACCTGTTAACAAAAATTGAATATCTCAACTTAACCCTCTACTGCCCATACGGCCTTAAGGCACGGTCCACAAAAACCTAGAAAAGTCCACATAAATATTCATTTTTTTTAATGAAATTTTTAGGGCATGTTTTAGATAAATTAAGTTGTCATTTCTTTAATGTTGCAAGGCTGTAAGCATCACATGTTTCCCAATATTATCAGTTGAAAGTGGACCGTGCCTTAAGGCCGTATGGGGCAGTAGAGGGTTAAACAGAAATTCATAAAAATGTAAAAAATTTTGTAAAATCTTCTGCTGATTTTAGTGTGGAATATTTTCTGTTAGTAATTTTACTAATTTTTTTGATAATGTGAGTATTGGATCAATTGAATTATTGTTACTCATACGACCTACTAACAAAAATTTAATATCTCAACGCAAACAGAAATTTATAAAAATGTAAAAAATTATGTAGAATATTCTGCTGATTTTAGTGTAGAATATTTTGTGTTAGTAATTTTACTAATTGTTTTGATAATGTGGTATTAGATCAATTGAATTGTTGTTACTCATACGACCTGTTAACAAAAATTGAATTTCTTTGCCTTTGAAACGTAAACAAAAATTCATAAAAATTAAAAAAAATATGTAGAATCTTCTGCTGATTTTAGTGTGGAATATTTTCTGTTAGTAATTTTACTAATTTTTTTGATAATGTGAGTATTGGATCAACTGAATTTTTGTTGCTCATACGACCTGTTAACAAAAATTTAATATCTCAACGTAAACGAAAATTCATAAAAATTTAAAAAAATATGTAGGATCTTCTGCTGATTTGAGTGTGGAATATTTTCTGTTAGTAATTTTACTAATTTTTTTGATAATGTGAGTATTGGATCAACTGAATTTTTGTTGCCCATACGACCTGTTAACAAAAATTTAATATCTCAAGGTAAACAGAAATTCATAAAAACGTAAAAAATTATGTTGAATGTTCTGCTGATTTTAGTGTAGAATATTTTTTGCCAGTAATTTTCCTTTTTTTTGGTAATGTAAATGTTGAATCGATTGAATTATTGTTACTCATTAGACCTGCTAACAAAAATTTAATATCTCAACGTAATCAAAAATCCATAAATATGTAAAAAATTATGTAGAATATTTCCTGATTTTAATGTAGAATATTTTTTGCCAGTAATTATACTAATTTTTTTGGTAATGTGAACGTTGAATCGATTGAATTATTGTTACTCATACGACGTGTTAACAAAATATAAACTTTTTTGCATTTTAAACGTAACAAAAAATTCATAAAAACTCAAACAATTCTTATTTGCAGGATTAGCCAATCTAAATTTGCTGTTAGGCTTTTTGTTTTTTGAAAAAGTTGGTGAAATGTTAGCAAAAGTCATTAAAGAAATGTTAAAAAAACTCAGATCTTCTAACTCTTTGAAAGATCAGCCATCCTGTATTTGTGTTTTTGGTATAATAAATTGCGAAAATGCTGAAATATGATGCAATTCGATTCTTACTTTTCAAATTTATGCAAACAGCACAAAACAAAAGTCTTTTCTTGACCCATTTTACACTTTACATTTTACAGATGCAAGTCAATAGGAATGCACCAAAGTCTTACAAAAAGTTTAATAATTTCGATTTAAGAAAGTGTGCACGCTTAAAGCTTCGTCTTGTTTAATTTTCTTGAGCTTTATGGCTGCCTCTCTGTTGCCGCTGCGCACATGTGCAACATTTCAAAATGTTACTGCTATTAAAAGTTAATGTTATTGCTTTTACAATGGCAACAAAACGAACAAATCCACGAATAAACAAACAAGCAAACAACAACATAAAACAAAGCAAATGCAGCGCATAAAGAAACGGAAAACATAAAAGTAAAAAAAATGAAAGCAATAATAAAAGCCAGCGCAAAAAGCAATAATAGCAACAGCAACAACAACAACAACAACTGCAAAAACAATATTAACAATCAGTATGGCATGTGTATGCAACATTGATGTTGCACATCTGCCTGAGGCGAGCAGGTGGGCGGTTGCATGCACCATTGCAGAGCCGGTTGCTGTGTTTTTGTCTGTCACAACAAATACAACACTCACACACACACACATGCACATATTCGTAAAATTCAATTGTTTCGTGTTGCAAGCAATGTGCCATGGCTGTGGATTCTACTCGCTATTGCT
This sequence comes from Melieria picta, assembly GCA_964056695.1. Classification (NCBI taxonomy): domain Eukaryota; kingdom Metazoa; phylum Arthropoda; class Insecta; order Diptera; family Ulidiidae; genus Melieria; species Melieria picta. The sequence continues at coordinate 126,847,877 of OZ057399.1, read as the reverse complement.
TTTTGCAAGCGTAGAAAAAAATCGACGTACTTTCAAGGATATTGCAATGGCGAATACGCTTTCCGCTGGCTGCAGCAGCTCATAGAGCACTCTATTTCCGTTTCATTTAATATTAAAAATAAAACATGCAACACAAAAAACACACATACAGCCACACAAGAAGCCCACATATGTCGGCAAAGTAGACACACACACAAACACACATAGAGTCATTGAAAGAAGCTCCAGTCTACGCGGCAGTCTGGGCGGCGACATCAAAGCAGCAACAGGCCACGGCAGCAAACGCTCTGGCGCAGCTGTCATTGCATTAATGTTGTTGTTGTTATTTGTGTTGTTGTTGCAAATATTCCCCAAGGACATGCTAATGGACCTTACGGCTGGCGCACTGCCACCTGCCTCGTTGCACGTTTGCTAGCTTCATGTGATCTCTTGGTTGTCTTTCAACAACAACAACAACAACAATCCTGTCGCAGCTTATAGTAAGCACTGCACTGTTTGTTGACTGCCGGCTCTATATGTGTGACTTTAGCTTTTTCCAGTGAAACTTTACTGCAATCACAGCAGCGAATTGTTGGTTGTGCAATCTTAAGTCGTTCGAGCAGTGTGGGCGTGAAAATGTTTAATGGGTTTATTTATAATTTAAAATTGTGTAAATATTTGTTTCGTATAGACAGATAAGTGCAATGGGAAATTTGTTGTTGCTTTTAGTTTAAGCTCGCCATGAGTTTTAATGTGAAAATTTTACATGTAAATTAAACAATTTGATGAGACTCAATTTGGCTCACATGGCGTATGAGTGACCTTGCGCCTTTTATACAATTTTCAATAGGAAACGTTGGCCACTTCTCTTCTTTCTTTCGCAGCTTAGTGTTGTGGGCATTGGAACGTAAGTCCGCCGATGCTACATTCGAATTGCGACTCAAACAGTATTCAATAAAATACTTGAATCGATAGTTGCTCTCTGAGCATACAAAATCAAATATGAATGGTTGCCGGAAGCTTCGCTTCAGTGGCCCCAAAATGTCATGGAAGTTGTAAATATTTCATAAATAATTTCATTCATAATAAATTTTTTTATGTGGGAGTGAAAGAGAGGGTGTGGCAAAAAAAATTAGGAATTTTAAAGTCATAATTAATTTAGATTTAGTTGACTTCAGGGCTTTGCCTTTTTGACTTAATGTATTAAAAGTTTTTTTTTGTTAAGAAACCAAAAATTTTCTCCTAACAAAAAAGTTCCAAATCCATCTTTAGGCCTTGAAATCTTCAAGTCGCAACAAAAAACAATCAAATCAATGTAAAAAGTTGCAACAAATTTCACAAATTTTAAACTTTATTGCACATCGAGAAATGGGCAAATTTTTGTTGTTGTTAAATTTGCATGTATTGTTACTAGCTTGTTGTTGTTGTTGGGTGTTTGCTGCTGCCGCTGTAGCAGGGTTACTGTGTCGCCATTCCAGTCAGCAGTGCGCTGACAAAATGTTGTCGTCGTGTTCGTGTTTGCTCATTTTCATGCGCTTCTTCTTCTTCTGTTTCTTCTTCTTGGTATTACAATTGCTGTGATTGTTGTTTGTGTGCGCTGCTGCGTCGTATTTTTTTATATTTTGTTTTTTGTTGCCGCTGTCTTGGATTTGTTTGCTTTTGTAGGTAATTTTATTTTTCGTATATTTTTTTGTGTGATTGGATTTTTATATTTTTTTTCTGTGTATGAAAATTTGCTGCGCTTTACTGCCTTCGTCTGAAATTTCCCAAGATGATGAAAAATTTATTGGATTCCTTATTTCTTTTGCATTTTAGCAAAGCATATGCAGTGGGCATGATTTTGTCTGGTGCTGTGCATTTGTTGTTGTTGGTGTCGTTGGCAATTGGCAATGTGGAGCAAGGCAAAGGACATGCGACATGACATGGCACAAGGCACCAAGCGGCAAGTGCAACAACTTGACTGGTGTGCGCCAAAAAGGTAAGGAAACGAAAGATTGCAAGAGGCGCACACAATCGACGAGGAAGCGCGGCTAAGGGCAAAGAGCAGCATTACAACGCTGCACTGGCGAAACGTAAATAAAATTGTTGTACGTTTGAAATTGGTGCATACCTGGTGAGTCGGTTTGCATTCCGCAGTGCCGCATGTCGAGTGCATTTGATTTGCTTGCAAATCAATATTAAAAATGCAGACAAACTATGCCACAAATGCAGTCAAGGGGAAGAGCACTGATAGAGCGGGAGAGAGCGCTGATAGAGCGGAGAATACCTACGAACATGGAAGCATGTTGATGTTGCTTGTAGTTTGAAAAATTTCAATAACGAAGCAGACGAATGTTGTTTCCTCAGCTGAAAAAAATATTAAACTCTATTTTCTGTTTAAAAATTTCATGTTTCTATTTTTTATATGAATTTAACCTTCCCCTAAAGACTCAATAAATTATTACATTTATTAAATAAATTATAAAAAAATATGCTTTTTGTTTAAATTTTTCAGTTACCATTTAAAATATTTTGAGATACTAAAAAAATTATTTTTCTGAAATTTTTTGTGCAATAACACTTTGCTAACATGTGAAATGAATACTTCCAGTCTTTGCGCCAGTTTTCACTTAGCGCACAAATATTAAAATAAGCCAGCTTTCCGTACTCTCAGTGTCGAAGCGCTACAACGCGAAACCTCCAACCTTCAGTCTTAATTTCTTTTTATTAAAAGCGAATGAATGTTCACAGAAATTTCGCCAAAAAAATGCCTTTATTTATTTAACATTCGTGCGTGGCCTCACACTGCCCCGCCGCCGCTCGCTATTGCTGCTTTGGCCCATTGGCCGACAACAACACTCGATTGCTTGCCGCATCTGTGCCGGCGCACAGCCACAGCGATTTTCATTAAAGTGCCAATGCTGCCGTGGTGGTTGTAATTGGCATTGCTGTTGTTGTTGTTGTTGCTGTTGCAACTCAATTTCTCACAAATTGGCGCAACATAAATTGCAATTTGTTTATTAAATTCATTGCCTACAAAACAGAAGTTAAGCCAGCCAAATTGCTTGCAGCCGATAGCACACTTTCGAGTATCGCACAACAGCAACAACAATAATTACTCACACATACATGCATGAGTATGTACTCGTATGAAGGTATGCAATGGTGTTGAAAAAAGCGCATGCTGCCGAGTTTTTACAACAAAAATGTGCCGAGCGACTGCGCGAGTGGTATAAACAAATGAATGTTACTTATACGCCGCGTTGGCGGCGGCAGCAACTGACTAGCTGACGAGAATGCAGCTGCAACGGCAGCCGGTGCACGCGAGTACGTACAACAACAATGTAAAGAGAGGCAAGGCGAAGCGTTATGTGGCGACTGGCCTTTGGCATGGCGGCAGTGATGGCAGCAGCGTAAATAAAATTAAATTCATATCCACTTGTGCCATTCGAGTGCGCTGCAAGTGTGTAAATGTTTATTTTTATGTATGTGTGTGTGTGTGTGCGGCGCTGTTTTTGCTGTAAGCGTGCTCTCAATATGAATCAATAATGCCATAAAGTTGCATTTATAAATAATTATGAATGCATAAATTTGTTTGCGCGTAATTTAATTTATTTTAATGACAATACACAGACAACAACAAAAACAACAGCAAAAAACAGTATTAAATACCATTGCCAGTTGGTTTGTGGTCGGAGTTATGTAACGCTTGATTGGCTTTTGATTTGCGTTCGTCTTATTTTTTGGCATTATTTTTCATTATAGTGCCGAGTAAAAAAATGATGGCTGAAGTTGAGGTGACAGTAAAAAGCATTGACAATATGTTGCAATTTAATTAAAGTTGACATTCGATTGTGGAAAAGCATAAAAAATCAACATTTTAATGTTGTCATCGCGAGCAGCACCACTGGGCGTATGAGCAACCTTGACCGCTGTGTGATATGTTTTAATTAATTTGCATTGTTGGTGAGTGTGTGGCAGTTGTTGTTGTTACAAAAAGGTTTTTGTTATTGTTGTTGTTATTGTTGTTGTGCAGCTTGTTGTTGTCAATGGTTGTTGTTGCTTTGCTTGACCGGCGAGCAACAGTCGTCGTTGTGGTTGCCATTGTTTTTTCGCTTTTGGTGTGTTTGTTTTTGTGGCGACTTAAGTGTCGCTGCATGCATAAGCAATTTTCAACGCCTACATGCGCAAAAACATACTCACATTTATACATATTTACTGTGTGTGTGTATATAAGAACACATATTTACGTACTTGTTGCAATTGGAAGACAGTGCAGTGGGATGCAGTGAAGGCATGAAGGAGAAGGCAGATGCTCTTAAGTCAACGCAGATGCAACTTATTGTAAACAAACACACACATACGCACACGCATTAACGTACGGCGATGCCGGGAAGAAGAAGACAAGAAGGAAGAAGGCCAAGTCTGTGAGCATATAAATGCGGAGAAGCTCTTTCGCCCACGTTTTCTGCCCAACGCCTGTCTGTCTTTCTGTTTGTCTGTCTGTTGGTCAGTATACAACTTACTGTTGTTGCTGTTACAATTGCTGATCTGCTGCCAGGAATTCAGTGGAAGTGATGTTGGTGTTCTGTGCTGAAGTTGGCTCTGGAGCTGTCAATACTCTTTCGATTTTTTGGATGCTACAAATTGCAAATCCCGAGAACTTGAAAGCTTCGCGAACATTATGAACTGTGTTATGAAAAAATTTATTTTGAATATTGGCACTTAACCCATTTTCGGCCGCTGGTCGATTGTTTGACCAGCCAGTTTGAAGGAGAGTAGCTCTGTACTTAGACATTATATCTTTGAACTTTTGATGCATAAAATAGCTTTGGTCTTTTAGTAACCCCTCGAAATAATAGTTTTTTTTTAAAAAGATAAATTTAGAGATGTTAGCGAAGGTACGAAAAAAAGCATTTTTTAGTCATATTTTGAATATTCTGAAAAATATATAACCTTTTCAAATTCTTGATTTATTATTGATTATTTACGAAGCCTAAAGACCAAATTACCACAATCAATTGATATCCATAAGATAATGAAAATATTTTTACCTCTCAGCACCGCGTACTTTTCAGTGGTCGAAAAATTGACCATTGGCCAGAAGTCGTCATGTATGTACATATGTAAGCCAACAATTATTTGTTTTCATACTTGATTATTATTGGACTAAAACTATATACATATATATTTGTTTCTATTTGAAATTCAATTTTTATTAATTTATAAAAAAAATTTGTAAAAAAAAACACAAAAAAAATCCAAAAATATTCTTGATTAAGGTCCTAAATGTAAGTCCTTAAAAGGAATTAAAAAAATATTGGCTATTTCTGGTAGCGGCCGAAAATGGGTTAAACTTTAACAATCTTATGATTTCGGGATTTCCTTAGTGGCATCACTCTTGCAGCTGTAATCAGGCAAGAAACCAGCAAAAGATGCAGCAATACAACGGCCGCTGTACACTTCAGTTGCATGCTTGCATTGTTGTTGCTGTTTTTGTTGTTTTAATAATTACAATTGTTGTTGTTGTGGCTGGTTATCGGTTGTTGCTCGTTTGCTGCCTGGCGCAGTGTGTGCATGCACAGCAGCCGTCAGGAGACTTTTGCATCGCCTCCTTTGTAAGTCTTCGAATTTTCAGCCACCCACCGATGCACTCGTTCCGTTGCCAACACGTTGCCACGGCCGCAACGTGCGTGAATTTATTAATGAAAAATAAATAATTTCATTGTTAATCAATATTGCTGCTAGCTGGGCGCGCCAGACAGAGACGAGCGACAGCGGAAGTGGTTGTGTGACGGCCGAGGCAGCTTCGCAGTTGCTTGTTGAGGAAATGAATTTACATGCGCCACGGCAGTGTCGGTTATTGTAATTGCGTTGCATTATTGGTTGCACACCATCAGCATACATACAAGCAGTTGTTCTTGTGTGTGTCTTTGTGTGTGTGTGTGTGTGGTGAGCGCAAAGAAAAATCGAGTACTGAAAAGTGTTGTCAATATGAAAAATGCAAAGAACAGTTTGGCCACATGCAACGCACAGCCGCCAAGCACTTGCGGCAGTACAAATAACCACAACAACAACAACAACAACAATAACAATGCATGTACATAACAACAAAAGCAATAATAATAATTAAAGCAGCAATAATGATAATGCAACGTCGAGTGGCAACCACCCACCAACACTTTTCGTCTTCACTTAACGTTCGATTTTCTACGTGACTGTTATTGTCATTATTGTTGTTGCTGTAGTTGTTCGTATTACGCAATGTTAATATGTCAAAAGCAATAAAATAAAAAATACAAAAATAAAAATTGAACCAAACCGCTAGCGGAATGATTGCAGTTGTTGCTTGCGTTGCACTATTCATATTGTTGTTGTTGTTTTTATTATTCTTATTATTAGTTTTTATTGTGGTTAATGCAGATGCTGCTGTCTACATCTTTTTCTTTTTTCGCTGCTTACATTTTTAATTAAGCCTGATTGTTGGCCATCTGCACATAATTTGGCTGGCGAGTATTCGGCGATTGCGTGGCCTAAAGGGCAACAATCATTCTTGTCATTGCGTCGCACAGTGTCGCGAGCCCATATAAGCCGTGGCCAAAAATAGTTAGCGTTGCTCTATCTCGATGAAACTTTGTGAGATTGTTTTCGTGGACGAAAATAAGAAATTTACAAAAATCATTAAAATTGGACCACTGCCACGCCCACCTCCTATATAAAAGGAAATGTAATATTGAAATAGCTTGCTTAATATTAGTGATAGAATTATGAAATTTGGTATTTGAGCTTAAAATAATGATTAAAAGCTCACACTAAAAATGGCTCTGGCACGCCCACTTTCAAAAATATTCGTATTTCACTAAAACTAATATAAACCTGTATTGTTAGAAGGCTGTTTGCGATACTCGTTCTACGATGTGTTTTTAATTGGTAAGCGTTCTAAAACTTTAAAAGTGGGCGGGCAGCTGGAGCATATTTACTAAGTGGCCAAAACTTTTCCTTTATGAATTCGTGTATTAATTTTTTCAGCTTGTGATACCATATTTTGGTATAAATGTTTAGATTTTTAAAGTGGGCGTGGCATTCTGCCTACTTTTGATGATACTAACAATGTGCCAACCTTGTCCTTTAGATAGCTCATCATTGCAGCAGCTGATTTGCCGCTACTTTAATTGTGCGTCGGAAGCCATACTTCGAAAAAATCATCATTTTTTACTGAAGGTGCCACTACAAAAAGTAAATGTTTAGGTGGGGACCAGAGAACTGCAATTATTCTCTTTTTCAAGTCATTGGTTGAATAACACAAGAAAGAGTATTAGTGGATTTGAGTCAAAGAAAAACATCCGACTCATATCCACGCATACTCGTTTACGCATGCACACATATTTTGTGTGTGAACAATGAATAAGTTCTTTGCTGATATGAACCGGTGCGTGCTCAGATCTGTCATTGAGTGAATAGGTTCATTGTGTTATACCGTAATCACTCACAACACCAAGAAACACCAATGGTTCAATGGAATGACTTAAGTCATTGGAGTAATTTTCAGTTTCGCTTTCTCCTTAGTTGAAATTGAGAATATTGCAACAAAAAGCGGAAAACCAAAACGCAGGTCAATAAATGCAAAGCAATTAAATGATCTTTTTGTTAGTTTTTTTTGTAAATAACAAAATGAGATCAAATCCATGCTTTTTAAATATAATTAAATTAAAAGAATTCATAAATATTAAAATTATACTTAAGAAAAAATATACACGTACAAATAATACTCATTCTAAGTTAAATAACTAAAAAACTATAAAGATGAACAAAAATTATTTTAATTTTTTTGTTGAAAATAGAATTTAAGAAAAGAATATTGCATCAATGCACAGCAGCAACCAGATACGCGTCCAAAAGCAAAAAATTACTGTTTAGCAAAAAGCGCGAAGCACAACACGAACTATTACTCAACTCATCACACGAACAAGTGAGTCAAATCAGATTATGAGTCAGTAACCAATAGACACACAAAATACCGGTACATATTCGTGTAAGAGAATTTTGAGTGTTTTGATGATTTGGTGCAAATGAGTAATAGTATTTTGTTGAATTGGTTTGAGTATTCACTTGCACCAATTGTTATGGCTCATGACTTAAGTATACTAATTTTATTAGTACTCATTGCCGGTCTCTGGTGGGGACGCAAACTTTGCATTTGTTCATGATTATCAACAACGCCCGTCTTATATTTAAGTAAATTTATAAGAAAATCAAGTTTTATTGACCGCTTTCTGGATTAAGCCTTACGCCACACTTCGAAGAAATCACGTATTTTTAGTGGAGGCGTCACTAGAAAAATTCAAAAAAACCACCAAATAAGCACTTATAAGCAAATAATTACTCCGGATTATGTTAATACATACCTACTTTTTTGAGTAATTTAGGGTTGGAACCAGGGGCGTAGCCAGAACTTGGTGATGGGGGGGGTTTTAAAAATTGTTGTTTGCCAGTTTAGTATTAAATGTTTTTTAAAGTAAAGTGCACTTTTCAAATAGGGCATTTTGTTGTGGCTTATGTGACTTAATGCATTAAAAATTAAATTTTTTCCCTGATTTTTAGTAAAAATTTCATGAAATTTGGTGGACTGAAAGCGAAGTTATTGCATCTGAAGTGGAAGTATGTTTGTGTCATCGTACAAAAATGTGCATCGAACAAAGATCCAATATTAACTATTGTTTTAAAAATGTTGAAACTTTAACCGAAGCATTTAAATTGATGATCCAAGTTTATGGTGATTTTTGTTTATGCCGTGGTGGAGTTCATAAGTGGTAAAAGCGATTTAAAAACGATTGTCAGAACATAAATGATGACCAACGTGTTAGCCAACTGAATCCGCGATCACCGTAGATTCCATCAAAACTGGGCGGTAATTCATAAAAGATAAGCCAAAATCTTCATTGAAATTTTTGAAATTGTATTTAATCTTCGCTTTGCTTATACCCACCCGGGTGATCTTTTTAATATTCATGTTTAATATCTGCACAAATTTGAAGGTAATTTTCAATAACATGAAAAAATATTTTTTTGAAATTTTGATCATGTTTAAACTTGAATTTTGTCATTTTTTATACAAATGTACCTGGGTGATCCCAGGCGCTTTCGCTACCATTTTGATTAAAACTCACGATTAAAACTCACGATTTTTTTTTGCGTACCTCATTATGTGTTCAATAAACCCTCTGGAAAGAAATCTTCTAATATTTTCCATAGTCTCAAAATAAATCATTAAAGTTAGGCCTTTTTTCGAAATACGAACTATCACCAGAGGAAGATACTAAATACTGAAGTATGAAAAAAATTTATAAATTATTATATATTTATTGTGTGTGTGGAAGATACTAAATACTGAAGTATGAAAAAAATTTATAAATTATTATATATTTATTGTGAGTTTTACTCAAAATAGCGGCGGAAGTGCCTCGGATCATCTTTAGTAAGGCGAAGGTTAAGCATCTCAATAGCATAAATTTATTGCATTTTAACTGAACATTTGGCAATCGAAGGATGCCATCCCATCTATTGACACTTGTTTTGACTGTTTTTTTGTTTACTAAAAGTCGAATTTTAACCATCAACCACTCCTCGTTTTCACATGATGTGGCACCGTGCGAATTTCACCTTTTCAAAGAATGCATTTGCCGATGAAAAAAGCGTTTTGAGAACGTAGAAACCATCCAAAAGGCTTGCACCGACATCCTGAAGGACATTCCGGTCGACGAACTAAACTCTTTAGACATGTTTTTAGAACATGCAAATCGCTGTATTAAGCCTAAACGTGACTATTGAAAAAACAAATTATTTTCGGTAAAAAAGGGTTTTGTTAATATTCTTTTAAATATTTAAAGATGAAAAGACCTTTTTGCTAATGTGGGAACGTACATACGATGCATAGTGATTGAAAATGTTGACAAATTATAGGCTATGGGGGGGGTTCTGACACCCTAAACCCCTCCCTTGGCTACGCCCCTGGTTGGAACTAAAAAAATGCTTTTTGACGTTTTTTTAACTTTTTTCCACCAAACTTTTGGTTCTTTGTTAGAAGCAAACCGAAAAACGTAATTTTTCAATGTAACGGGATTTCACAGTTATTTCAAAGCAAAAACCAATAAGTAGTGCTGCCATACAGAAAAAATTCCAAAGTTTTATTTAATATATAACATGACTATATTAGTACATAAATTATATTTTTATTTGATTTTTCATTCAGTATAAAGAATTACCCACAAACTTGGAACGAATGCGTATTTTTGAACATCAACTTTGAAGCTACATAAAAATGGAACGGAGTAGGATATTGAAGATCGGAGAACGGATTTTTCTTAGTTGAGATATTATCTGTCGATTGTCATATTCATTTTAGTCATTTTGTTACATTGATTTTTACCATTTTTGGCCACACTCGCGACACTGTGCGTCGCGCATAAACATAACCGCAATTTGTGTTGCATCATACGTGCGTGTTTTTGTTTTCTGCTTGCAACAATGTAGGTTTTTTTTTTGCTGTTAGTTTGCTGCAACATGCCGCAAAACATGCGAACATTACAACAAAATTACGCGCCGACAATAGCAGTGGGTGTGGCCATGTGTCCATATACAGCGCACTGCATGTTGATATGTATTCGTGCATGTATGCGAGTGTGTGTGTGTGTGTGTAAAATTTGCATGTAAACACAAAATGCAACACATGCGGCTACAAGTTACTTAGTAGCTGCTGCTGCTGCCTGCGGCACACCAAGCGTTGTGTTCTTGCTGCCACTTTAAGGTTTGCTTCTTTTGCTTTCACTAGTTTGGCTAAAACACAAGTAGTGCTTGTTGGAGCTTGTCCTTCAGTGCCTCAGCTGGAGCGTAAAATCGTTGAGAAATTTCAGACGAACCGAGTTGGTTCGAGTTCGCTTGTAGGCTGCGATGAGAATGTCTGGTTGGCCTTTTAGGGTGCAACACTGAATTCGTTGTTGCAATGTGACAGCTGCTACTAAATCTTGTAAGCTCCACAGGTTTCGTTTCCGGCCGCAAAACACTTGAGAAATGTTACAGTTGTTGGCCAAAGTAGTTAGTCATGTTTGCTCAAGCGACAGTTTTGAGCTGAAGCTAAGGTGAGGGTTTTGCATTCATCTGTGATGATGGGTTAAGGTACAGAAATCGTAGCAATTACTAGAAGGTGTTGCAAAAATTTTAAGAATTTGTAGAACCTGTAGCGAAAGGGTTAAGCATCTTCGAATTGTGATACTTTGGCGGTTAAACTGAGACTTTAATTTAAGAAGCATTTGGAAGCGACAAAAACTTTGAAATATTTTTCATTTACATAAAAAAATTTATCCAGATGAAGGCAGTGTTGCTTTAGTTCTTTTTAACCCTTTCGACCCCGAATTTTAGCCTGTGTCTCGATATTACTTTTTGGTATTCAAATCATGAAACATTTGCCTAAGAAGTGTGCACGCGACATTTGAAGTTGCCACGCCTCTTTGTTAGAGTTCTAGAGCTAGTTTACTTTTGAACAAATTTTAGCTTAAAACGGGTTAAATAAATTTTGTATCAATATTTTTAAATTACAGAAAAATTACTTAATATTTATGGAAAAATACAAAATTATCACTTTTTGAGTTTGTTTAACCATTATTAAAGAAACAGGGCTTTGATCAAACGCGCCCATTTCGTGGACTTCAATTAGAACACAAACTTTCCCTGATGTCGCTGCAAATTATTGGAAATAATTTTGCGGATAATAGTAAAATTTTTGTAATTTGCTTTGAATTCACTTATAAAAATATAAATTTTTTGGTGCCTACTTAAATTAAACCGATAAATCAATCGTAGCTTTTGCTATAAGATGACAAATAGGCGAAGTTGCTCTGAGGCAACTTTGGGTTCGAAAGGGTTAAGGATGTGAGTGGCCTTTAACTCTATTAACACTAGAAAGACCGCAAGTTTTCCATACCTAAAAAGACTACGTATCATATCTGCTGATATCTCGAAAAGTACACATCGGATGTGGCTAAGTTTTGAAATAAAATAAAATAAAATAAAATAAAATAAAATAAAATAAAATAAAATAAAATAAAATAAAATAAAATAAAATAAAATAAAATAAAATAAAGTAAAATAAAATAAAATAAAATAAAATAAAATAAAATAAAATAAAATAAAATAAAATAAAATAAAATAAAATAAAATAAAATAAAATAAAATAAAATAAAATAAAACAAAATAAAATAATAAAAAAAATAAAATAAAAGAAAACAAAATAAAATAATAAAAAAAAATAAAATAAATTCGAAATAAATATAAAATTTTCCACGCTAAAAAAATTAAAGTCACCAAAGCAAATAATACAATACTACTAAAATACAGATATTTGAAAATGAAAAACCATCAAAATGACCGCAATGGTCTTTTCACCATTGAGCGGAGTGAGTACTAAATGAGGACATAGACTGATTTATAATGAACTTTTTAACTATTAAATAAGTATCAAAATTAATATATATTTTCAGTGCTATTTATTGAAGTATTTTAAGGTTTATGTAGCGCTTTTCATAATGAATGCTGAAAATTCTATACAAATATCTCAGCAATATTTGTTTTATCTTTTCTATCTCACCTAATTGTCCTCTTTGGGACAAGCAACTCATATCGAAGTAATCGAGCGCAATGAATTGCCAACACATTGGAATGTTTTTCAATCAACCAAATGCAATGCAATAAATTTGGCTACAAATTGCCGCAAACTATCACGAGACCTATGGAAATTTTTTCCCCTAAATTTTTCTCATCACTCTGCAGCTGCGTCGTTTTCCATTTTTACCATTTAGCTGGCGATTACTGAGGCTCAACGCCTGCCCGAAGCACAATGCACAGCAAATGGGGCACGCACACGCACACATAGACACACGCACACACACACATACACACACGCACACACACACATACACACACACACAAATCAATATGCACTCACGCACTTCACAACACTCGGGGGCCATTTGCCATTTGCGCTCGCTTACGAGCAAATCCCTGCAAAATACCAAAAATATCAACAATCTCATCGCATCATCAACAACCAGTCAAGCAGCCAAATCTGCATCATTCATACGAAACTATTTTGTTTCATCGCCGCCATGGCCCACTTGGCCCTGTGTGCGCTTATCGGCCGCTCGCTCATTCGGGCAGAGTCGGTAAGAATGGCAGCAGCGAGTTGGCAGTCCTTGGAATCGTGCTAAGCCTTTGCCATTTCGCTTGCTTGCTGCCAAACGCCTTATCCTTCTTCTTCTACTTTGTCAGCTGCCGCTCGCTCTTTGGTTGAGTATTTTTCCATGTTTTGTTCTTTTTGTGCAGCAAACTTTTTGCCACTAAACGCAAACAGTAATCGCCATCATCATTGCGCTCATCATCGTCGTCATCATCATCATTAGCAGCAGCAGCATATACAACAAAAACAACAACAATAAGATCATCAGTAAATACAACAACAACATTATTAGCAACAGCACAGTGTATCAAAAGTAGCAGTCACTGCGGACAGCGGCGATTTCTATAGCAAATAGTCCAACAAAAATAACAACAGCAACAAAAATGCCAACAGCGGCAGATTACTTGCGGATTACCGCATTACGTCCAATTATTTCGCCTTTGCGCTGGGGCATTCAACAAGCAAAGCAACAACAACAACAACCAAAGCAATAAGAGCCGCGTCTCGCGGCATGGGCCGCCGGCGCAAGCGTTGCTGCATGCGCATCAAATTGAGGCCAAATTTGTGCTAAATATGCCCAAAACGCGCGAGCAGTTCATTTCGACAACAACAACAACAGTAAGCCAAACTAAGCAAAGACAACAACATAACAGCGCTGGTTGTGATGCCAGCAGCATTGCGCCGCCAGCGCCAGTAATAGTGGCGCTGGCAGCAGAAGCAAAAGCGGCAGCGACAGCAACAGCAACAGCGACGCCAAAGGCTGCCCGCTCGCGTTTGTTCATTCATAATAAATGCAGCCATGATTGGATTGGTTGTGTTTGCACGGCATTATTTGCTCATTTCTTTTCTTGGACGAACGACTGGCGCTACTGAGCAGCAACAGCAACAGCGAAAGCGGCAGCGGCAATGCGGCAATGCGGCAATGCGGCAATGCGGCAGCGGCAGCGGCAGCAAGCCGCGGGCATGTTATTTTATTTCGTTTCAATTCGAATGAGTTTCGGCGCGCATTGGCGTTGGCGGAGCGATGGTAGTAAGACGAATGAGGGCATTGCGCTATGGCTGTACAAATACTAAGTATTTGTTCCAAGTTGGCAGGGGGCATATGACTCAACGCCATAAGCTTTCATGCCTTGGCCTCTGCCGTTGGTAAATAATAAGAAATCCTTGCAAATGTTCGTTTTTTGGGAGCCACATTTCATCTCGATTTTCATGCGAAAAATTCGAAAAATTAATGGAATAATAAGTCATCGGCATTATGCAACGTTTAACTGCTGCTGTGGAGTGTAGAGAGGGAGAGAGAAAATACTTAAGCTTGTGTAAAACTTAATCAGTTAATCAGTTAAAGATGTTATTGAGAAGAAGTTCTCGGAAAATGGACTCAAAGGATTAGCAGTTTGACAAGGAAATAAAATATGGGTATCACAAAAATACTCAAATTGCATTGTCTATGTGGCCATGAGGCGTTGAGAGTTGGGTTCCTAGAACTATGGTTAGAGTAAATCTGTTTCTACAGACTAACTTTATTTAAAGTAAAAATAACACTGCACAACAAAATCAATTTTTTTTTTTAAATAACAAGGTTCTGACAACGGATTCTGGTAGAGGGGGCAAGGGCAGGGGGGTTTTGTAGGACATTGTAACTAGTACCAATTTTGATTAAGTACGAAATAAAAACTTAAACACATTTTCAGTTTTGGCTTAAATCTGGCGTTCAAGTTAATTTTTGAGCTTTGATGTATTCAGAGACCTATAGTAGAATTTTATGGCGAATATTTTCGTGGTACATTTTGTCCTTAAAAAGTCCTGTTTTACAGGACATTTTTGGCATTTTAGAAAAAAAGGGTCAAATTGACCCATACAAATAGGAGCTACAGGGTTAAAATGCTCCACAAAAATGTTCTTTGTAGTATTTTGCATCAAATTGCTGAACACATCATATACCTAAAATGTGAGGTTACATGGTTTTCGTATGCCGATTCACCATAAGAATGTGCAAAAAGGGCAAAACTTTGACCCCCCCTAAAAAACATTCAGACATAAACTTTCAAAACGCCAATACACGTATATTTTTTGCCCCCTCTACCAGAATCCGTTGTCAGAACCTTGTTATTTTTTTTTGTGTTGTACAGTGTAATTAGAGGATTCCAGTTGATTCCAATAAATTTATTTATATAATTTTTCACATATTACACCGAAAAAAATCGATATACTGGCGCAACTAGGGGCCAAATGTAGTAAAACTGCGTTTTTAGTTTTTCTCTCTGATGTCAGGATTTTTTTTAAAAGGACTTTGAAATTTCAAGGACATGTTTATTTCAAAAAATTATTTAAAAAATTGAGCGCATTGTAGAATAACAATATGGGTATCAAATGAAAGAGAAAAATCCTTAGAATCTTAGAAAATTTTATGTTTTGGTGCAAAAGGACGAAAAGGTATTGAAAATGTCCTTTTAAAACTTTATCCTTGAATATCATTGGAAATTTTTTAGTCTTTAGTTTTTCTCTTTGACGTCAGGATTTTTTTAAAGGACTTTGAAATTTCAAGGACATGTTTATTTCAAAACATTATTTTCAAAATTGAGCGCATTGTAGAATAACAATATGGGTATCAAATAAAAGAGAAAAATCCTTAGAATCTTAGAAAATTTTATGTTTTGGTGCAAAAGGACGAAAAGGTATTGAAAATGTCCTTTTAAAACTTTATCCTTGAATATTCTTGGAAGTTTACAAGAGTTTTTTTTGAAAAAAATATATTCTAAGGACTAATATGTACACTACCATATCCTTGAATTTCGTCCTTCTAACTTTATTAGTTTAAGATATACAAAATTTCTCGCTCTAATGATTGTAGAGCGGCTCGAAAGGCGCGAAAGATGGGTACACCCGAATCGGATGAATGCAGCAAATGCAAAGAAAATGTTTCCATGGAAACCCTAAAGCACATTTTTTGCTCCTGTTCGACCATTTCAATACTACGACTTACTCACTTAGGGGCCTCGTTCTTTTCTGGGTTAGAAGAGGTTCCCAAGCATGACATAAGGTCGCTGCTGAACTTCAATGAAACACTCACATTGTCACCGATCGCTTTCAAGTCGTTTCGCAACTCTAAGGAGCTCACTGGTATCACTCAACTGGTATCGCTAGGAACCCAACAGCGTCCATGCATGGCCAACTTGGCCAGCCAGCTTACCTTACCTAACCCATAGAACTACTTTTCTATATGGGTTTCTTAGTTATTTGTTTATGCATTTTGATTTATTTTATGTTCACAAAATCACTTGCAACGTTAAACGCTAAATCATAATCATCCTTTTGCTCAAATTCCATTTAGTTGGCCTCATTTCATTGCACATCCAATTTTCTGTACAATTTCCATTCGATTTTATTGTTTTGTCAAATTTATTCGTATAACATTTCGCCAGCTCATTTCCTTTTGCCATATGCTCACACACACAATCAAACACACACAACCACACATTTGATTATTTATAAATAAGCAATCTTTTGCTTCACATGGTTTCATAACGATTTCGCACATTTTTCCCAGCTGCTTCACAATAACTTCATAATTTTGCCATATAAATCCCGCATGCGCCACAACTTGCACGCCGCCTCACTGAGCGAACGCAGTGCGGCCACTTGAGCACACACACACACACACACCTACACACACTCCCACACATTGACAATATTTGCAATTCCTCGAAAGCATCATCATATTTTTTTATGATTATCCTCATAAAATCCAACCGATTCCCTGCCAAATAGCATGAAATCAAATCCAATCTCGAACGCTGATACGTTGCCTTGCAATTTTCTTGCGTTGTCGCTGCCGCGTCGCGTTGCGCTGTGTGTTGAATTATCGCTCGGCGTCTTTGATTTCAACTTATTAGACGCCTTTGTTGCGGCAATGCGAGTAGTAGCTGACTGACTGTCTGACGTCTGTGAATTGGTCTGTTAGTCAGTTGGTTGAGTCAGCCACTGCCATTTGCGTTGCCATAGTTGTTGTTGTAATTTTCTACAAAAGATTGCCAAAAATATAAGGCCACAGCTTCCGTCATTGCGTCCCCGGTTGATGCTCCAATCAGCGCCACTTTCCACCCTCCCACCAAAGAGTCCTATTGCTGCGACAAGCGCTGCCGGCTGTCCATGCTTTGCGCAGCCGGCAGCGAATGCGCGCGTATCAAGATTCAGCGCAGCGTTTGATTAAATTGCCATTCCATTGCCGCAACGGGCAATGATGACTTGTCCCTGTCGCTGCCGAATGGTTTGCATTGCTGTTTGTCGTTGCCGTCGGACGTTCGTTGGACGATTTGCCAGCTTATTTGTGTTCTCATTTGCGTTCTTCCTGTTGTTGTGGTTTGTCTCTGACTGCGCCACCTATAACCCGAACAGCAATTTGTGCCGCCGTCTGCAGCGTCCAATGTCGCCGTGGCTGCCGTTGGCGCAAGTTCATCCAATGATTTTCAATCAAATCGCAAATCCATCTAAAGCCATGAATAATTTTAATATTGTACTATCGAGTAGCTAAGCCATTCTAGCGGCACTTGATCGCACTGCGCTCAAGCGTTTCCTGCTCTGCTCATAGTTACATTTAGAAAAATCAATGTATCTTTTTTTAATATTAGAGAAATCAATTTGAAGTTAAATGATGAAGGGAAAAGTTCTGAAGAAATGTCTACAGTACTGAGTACAAGATTTAAAGAGCTTGTAAATGCTTGTAAGGACTCTACAAGGTCCTGGAACTCATCAAGGTTTATGAGTGGCCACTTTTATCTGCTGGTCTTAAATTAATTAAACTCATAAAAAGTGCATCGAAAAATGCCATTTGTGGATGAACTTTCAAATAAAAACATTCAAATTAGTTTTCCAAATTTAATGTCCTGTTCAGACAATCATAAAAAATGGAGGTGTGTCAATTTAGCTTATGTTGTTCTCAAAAATGTTATAGAACATATTTTTGTTTTGACAAAAGAAAAGGGTTTTCTGTTTTTGAGAAAGAACATTTCTTAAAAACATTTATTGAACATTTGCACACAATCTTTAAACAAAACAGACAGCCATACTAATTCAGTTCTGAATTGAGTTTATCGCTTTTGCTGTTCACACATCTCAATTTAGCTTACTTTGTTCTCAAAAATGCTATCGAACATGTTTTTGTTTTGACAAAAGAAAGGGTTCTTCTGTTTTTGAAAAAAATTTCTTAAAAACATTCACTGAACACAATTTTTAAACAAAATTTTAAGCAAAAAAAATTTTAACAAACTTCTTTCGCTTCTGTCAGTTTTGCAATTTTGTTTTAGTTCAGTCAATTGTGAATGAATTTGTTTATCAATAACACCGTGCGACAGCATTTTTCACACCGGGAAAAATCCATATGTGCTTGAAACTAGAGACCAAATATAGTAATACTGCGTACTCAGTTTTTCATTTCTACATCCTTTGTCCTTTTAAAAGGACTTCAAAATTTTTAAGGGGGAAAAAATAAAAAAAATATAAAAAATACTTAATCTTGTTAGAATATGGCGATATGTATATCAAATGAAAGAGGAAAGGCTCAAGAATTTAAATAAAATTGATCTTGGATCTATTTGTAAAAAACGGATATGAAAAAGGTCCTTTCAAAATTTGAATCCTTTATATCCTTGAAAATTTATATAGAATTTTCTTGAAAAGTAAGTATGTGTTGAAAAACTCCAAATCTTTTTGATCACGTGTCAAAATTTCATTTCTCTAACTTTATTGGTTCGAAAGTTATTAAAAAAAAGGCGGAAGCTGCAATTCTAATGAAATACAAAAATTCTAATTTATTTGAGTATCAGTATTTTAAATAATAAAAAGATACAAAATCAATGAAGCGAGAGTAATGAAATTTTGACACGTGATCAAGGAGATTTTGGGTTTTAGCATACTTACTTTTTAAGAAAATGCTACATAAAATTTCAAGGATATAA
This sequence comes from Melieria picta, assembly GCA_964056695.1. Lineage (NCBI taxonomy): Eukaryota > Metazoa > Arthropoda > Insecta > Diptera > Ulidiidae > Melieria > Melieria picta. The sequence continues at coordinate 126,828,737 of OZ057399.1, read as the reverse complement.
AGGATTAAAATTTTCAAAGGACCTTTTTCATTTCCTTTTTTTACGAATAGATACAAAATTAATTTTATTTAAATTCTTGAGCTGTTCCTCTTTCATTTGATATACATATCGCTATATTTTAACGAGGTTAAGAATTTTTTATTTTTTTTTTAATTTTTTCCCCTTCAAAATTTTGAAGTCCTTTTAAAAGGACAAAGGATGTAAAATAAAAAACTGAGTACGCAGTATTACTATGTTTGGTCTCTAGTTTCACGCCCATATGGACTTTTTCCGGTGTGAACATTTTTTTAAATTTTTGTCGCACGGTGTAACAGCACAACACAGGGTTGCATCTCGAATTGGGCTCAATTTATGCTCAATTTAGCGCTAAATTCAATTCGCTAAATAAAGATTTTTGCATGACAAATTAAGTTCAATTTAGAGCTAAATTGAGTATGAATTGAGAAAATGTTTTAATTGCACAATTTTGTTTGCGGTCTGAATAGGGTATAATCGACAAGGGAAAAAATTTGAAAGTTTTACGATAATTTCATAGTTTCCTAATATCTAAGATTTCTTTAAATTATTTATTTTTGGCAATTGTGATTAAAAACATTATTACATATAACTTTTGCTGTCTCTGCTCTCTCGCAGTTTGTAGAACGTCTTCTACTGTTATTACGGCCGTAATGAAGCTTACGAATTTTTGGAGGCTAAGGTGAGTGAGGTTCTTTAAAAAAGGTGTTGCTTTTTCCTATGAAACACCGCACCACAATAAAGAAGCTTTGGAGTTTAATTTGTTTCATTGAAAGGTCAGCAGACCGTTTAGGGGTTAAATTATTTTGGAAAAATATTTTCATAAGTTTTTTCACTGTCTTAAATAATGTCTACTAATTTTGTCTAATTATGCCTACAAAAATGCTTTAAAAATACTTTTGAACCCAATTTTTGCAATAATTTTGGGCAATTTCTGAAAAAATTTTGAAACTTTGTGTTCTTCTCGAAATCAAATTTTGCAAAGCGGTGGACCAAATAACTCCGGCAATTTTTATTCCATTGCACAGTGATTCGACTCCATACAACCGCGGTACAAAATTAGAAGGAGTGGTCCGTTCTTCATAAAATTTGATATACTAGTTAACCATGGTCTGCTGAATTGAACTCTGCATTTTGTTTTTTTTTAATTTTTGTAGTTTGGCAATGTCTGAGACTTCAATTTGCAAATTTTGTCATTTTTGGAGAGCTATAGCAACGAGTGTGTTGGCTAGATTTGTCAGATTTTACATTTAATCGGTAACGTCAACATTGATAACTGCCAAGAGTAACAGAAATTGTCTTAGGATCCTTTAGTTTTGCTATAAAAACGATAATAATAGACGTATGTTTTGATTTTTTGCAGTGTTCTCAATTTTTCATGCTGATTGCATACTTTTAGGGATGACAAAAATAAATGTTGTCGAAAAATAGGTGTTTAGACCACTTTTCAAATATAATTATTTTCTGAGATCGGAAGATATCGGAGGATGTAATTACATTATCTGACAAAGAAAGAATGCTGCTTAAAATAAAAAAATCCAGGAACATACTTTCACATACTTTTTAGATATTTTCTTCTAAATTTTGCCAATTTTCAGATTTTGAATTTTGAAAAATATTTTGAATTAAAAGTGAAGTAAAAGCCTCAGCTTAGCAGATTTTAAGAAAACATTAAAAGCAGAAATGGTCACATCAATTCTTCACCAATATTGAAATTTTTAGCAACTTCTTGGTAACGATGTATTTTTACAATTTTTTTTACTCAATAGACTAAAAAACAGAAAATATGTGTTTAAATTTTTTTGTGAAAAAAGTTTCAGCTTTGAGCCGCTTTTGCACACACACTAATTAATTTTTTGCATAGATTTTTTGGGGTTTTCTTAGTTGGAGTTTTACCTTTCAAAGAACATCAAAATCGTTAAATACTGAGATTATAAATTTTTTGAATTTTGTTTATGGAACGAATCACTGTGCATTGGCTTGAAATTTTTCCTTCAATTTCTTATAAATATAATTTATCTAAAGCGCAATGTAAAATTTTTATTAAATTGTTTTCTTAAATTTACTCTAAACAGTTCCTCTTACATTGAAAATTATCGCAACAAGAGTTCTTTTCGAGTTCTTTTCGCCGAGTGTATTGAAATTCGTTTGTTTACTTTGTGTCTTATTTCGTTGCTTCATCATTTCTCCACTTGTTTGATATTTGTGTGATTTCTTTTTGATTTCTTTCGCAATGTTTTGGTTTTGTTTTTATACGCGCGCCATCTTCTATTTATTTATCTCGTATTATTTTCACAGCATAAGGCGACAATCACACAAAATCCAATCTGATACCAGACCCTCCGGGGCCTGGCTGAGTTGACAGAGCGTGGGACGGCGGCAGCGTTGGCCATGGCAACCGACAGCTAAAACTCGCTAAACGGCTCAGCGCCTGTGCGAATGCCAAAAGTATTCGGTTTACGACCCGGTGACATTTCATTCGAAACTGCAAATCAAATAAATCGAATTTGCGAGACAACTGCGGCTGTGATGCTGCAGTGCTGTGTGTGTGTGTGAGTGTTGCCTTGATTTGTGGCACTTGACAGGGCATGGCGCACCTTGCCACCAGATGCCGGCATATGTTGACTTGAGCTTGTATTAGTGTACCTATGTGCGTGTGTGTGTGTGTGTATTATAGCTGCAGGGCGCACGAATGCCAAGTCACAACATCATGAAGCCACAGGTTACTGTTTCTTTTGTCTTTTGTTTGTGGATTTCAAATAAGTTCTTTGTTGTTGTTGTTGTTGTTGGAAGAGTACCAAAATATCGCATGACCGTTTTTCCGCTCGTGTGCGCGTGTGTTTGTCATATGTATGAAATTTGAGTGTTTGGGTGCCAACATTACGTCCAATCAAAAAGGCATCGCACTCGATAATAGTGGCCAGGGATGGCAGCCCAACTCACGGCTTTGGCTTTGGCTGAATTACAAAACGCTTTCGGTCGACTCGGCAGTCAAGACAACCGCAACGTGCCGGCGATGGGCAGCGCTTTGAGTCCTTCCTAGTCTCCTGGCCACGACCGCAATTCACAAAGCGATTCCACGCTGCCAGCCATTTCGCCGCAGCACTTGCCAACTTAACCGACATATTTGCCAGATATAAGTTCGTTTATTAGTGTATAAGTATGCGTACATGTGCAATGTGTATGTGTGTGTTGGTGCGTCGAGGGCAATTTGGCGCGGCTCCAAACTAATTTTTGGTTATTAAAACCACAGACACTGCCAAATAGAAAAAAATCGAGTTTGACATTTCAAATTGGAATTTTATGGTTGTTGGTCAATATATTTGTTGTTGTTGTTGTTGTTGTTGCTGCTGTTGTTGTCAGCAATGTTGGCATAGTTGTAATAGCGAAAACCACACAGGCATGCAATAGGCCAGAGTTATCCAATTAAGGCGAAATGTTGACGTTGCCATTCGATGTGCAATAAAAGGCGAAAGATACAATTTACAAATTTCTGTAAATATTCCCCTGTCGTCCATAATTAGCAACATTTCGCATGGAACTATGTACACATGCACACATGTTTGTATGTATGCGTATAAATGAATTTGCTGCGCCGCATATGTGTGTGAATGTGTGTGTAGGAATGTGGGAATCGTTGCCAACAGGAAAAGTTAGTGGTAACCTTTTTGTTGTGTTTGAGGAAAAATGAGAAAAAGGTGACGCTGCAGGAAAAAGTGTGACTGGAGTGGAGGAAGGAAGGCTTAAAATTAAATTTAATTGGCAACAACAACAATTAGTGCACATTTAGCGGGTGATTTTGTGTCAACTTTTCCGATGGAATTTTGATGACTTTGAAGCGAAGGCAGACGTGGTATGAAAGAAACGGAAGGAGTGATTTTAGGAAAACATAGGGAAAAGAGGAGAGAATAATATGGGTAGGGAAAGCAAGCATAAACTAATGAAATAGAATGAAGTGAGATGAGGGCAACTTAGGGAAGAAAAGTAAGAAGTAAGAAACTAAAAGTTGGAAAAAAGCGCAGATGAAAAAAAAAGATATGGAAGGACAAGAGGGAGTGAGATGGGGCATTATAAGTAAGAAGAGGATAGGAGAATATGGGTAGGAAAAGAAAGGCGATATAAAAGTAATGGAATGGTGCAGAACAAAACCCAGATGAAAAGAAAAGATATGAAGGGGAAAGAAGGAAGTGAGATAAAAGAAAGTTAGAGAAGAAAAGTACAGGAAAATATGGGTTGGACAAAAAAGCGCAGATGAAAAGATAACGTAACGGATGGACAAGAAGGAAATAAGATGGGGGATATATAAGCAACAAGAGAATAGGAGAATATGGGCGTGAAAGGAAAGGCGATATGAAAACGTTTCGAATGGTGAGAAAGAGAACCCAGATTGGAAAGACAAAGTATGGAGGGTCAAGAAGGAAGTAAGATGGGGGATATATAAACAACAAGAGAATAGAAGAATATGGGCGTGAAAGGAAAGGCGATATGAAAAGGTACGAGAAGAAAAGTGGTGGAGAAGAAAAGCCAGGTGAAGGAAAAAGGTATGAAGGAAAGCGAAGGAAGGAAGATGGGGGGCAATATAAGCAAGAAGAGGATAGGAGAATATGGGCGCGAAAGGAAAGGCGATAAGGAAAGATTTCGATTGGTGAGAAAAATAACCCAAATGGAAAGATAACGTATGGAGGGTCCAGAAGGAAGTAAGATGGGGGATATATAAGCAACAAGAGGATTGGAGAATATGGGCATGAAAGAAAAGGCGATATGAAAAGGTACGGAACGGTGGAGAGGGAAACCCAGATGAAGGAAAAATGTATGAAGGAAAGAGAAGGAAGGAAGAGGGGGGCAATATAAGCAAGAAGAGTATAGGAGAATATGGGCGCGAAAGAGAATAGAAGACGTGAAGGAAGAGGAGGATGGGATGTGTGGGAAAAGAAAGTCGATACGAAGAGGTGGAAAAGGAGTACATAGGTTAAGACGGTTTAAGGAAGTAGAGAAAGAAGCTTATGGGTTGGAAAATAAAATCAAGATGAGAAGATAAGGTTTAAAGTTGTTCACTTGTAAAGAGAAATAGAAACGAGAAGAATGTAAATAAAGAAAAAACAGGAAAACTCACATGAGAAGATAAGGTATGAAGAGAGCAAAATGAAGTAAGATAAGGACATCTTAAGGAAGAACGGAATAAGAAAAAACACAAATGAGAAGATAAAGTATGGGGGGAATAAAAGGAAATGAGATGAATGTTACTAATGAATGAATGAAAATGAATGATGAATGAAAAAACGATATACAAACATGGGTTGGAAAAGAGAACTCAGATGAGAGAATGAGGTATGAAGGGATAGGATGAGGTATGAAGATAAGGTATGAAGAGAGCAAAATGAAGTAAAATGAAGGCAATTTAAGGAAGAAAGGCATAAGAAAAAACACAGATGAGAAGATAAAGTATGGAGGAAATGAGATGAATGTAACTAATGAATGAATGAAAATGAATGATGAATGAAAAAAACGATATGCAAATATGGGTTGGAAAAAAAACTCAGATTAGAGAATAAGGTATGAAGGGAGCAGAAGGTAGTGAGATGAAGGCATCTTAAGGAAGAAGCAATAAGAGAAAATACAGATGAGAAGATAAAGAGTGGAGGGAACTAAAGGAAGTGAGATGAAGGTACGTTAAGGAAGAAGAGAGTACGAAAACATGGGTGGGGAAAAAAAGATCAGCTAAAAATGAATGTTGTGGAGAGAATAGAAAAAAAATTAGGAAGATATGTGTGGACGAGGAAGAAGAATATTTACAGAAAGTTGCTGAGATGAGAAGGAAAAAGAGAGGTTAGGATAAAGTAGGAACCTGCCTCAGTTATGTAAGAAGAGTGCAAAGAATAAATGTACAACAATAGAACAAAGTAGAACAACACAAAATGACATTTCAAAGGTATGTAAGAAATTTTAGTGATAAAAATTGTTTAATATAAATTATTCTTAGTAGAACTTCATGGCAAGAGTTGACCGCAAACGAGTAAATGTGGCAAATTTCGTCCGCATTTGAAATTTTAATTTGAAAAACTTTATCGCCTGTGGACCATTTTTCCGCTTCCAATGTGCTCACCCTCCACTCTTCACTCAGTTAGTGCCACTGAACGGTCATTGTGATTCAATTTGAATTTGCATTTGTGCCACAAATATTATTATTTTGCGCTTTTAATACGCGATTTGTTCTTTTTATGCACTGAAAGCCTTCAAAAGTCTGCCTCAGTTCCTGTCATATATCCTGCAGCTGCAATGAAATGTTACTGTGTGTGTGTGTGTGTGCTTTTGTGTTGGTGCATTTTTATTATTGTCGTTGATTTGGTTTTGTGCATTTTTATGCGCTTTTTACACGCCTTGATGGGTGACAGGATGCGGCGTGCGGCCGCTGCGAATGCGAAATTAAATTCCTTTTAATAAGGATAAATATAATTGAAAATGTCCGGCGCGTTGCGCATTTCCATTTAAATAATGCTGGCTTAAAGCGGCGTCAGCGCTCGCTCTCATCCTCTCTCTCTCTCTCCGTCACGCTTTGTGCCTCTTTCTTTGGCTTGTCGACGCGATTGTGTGTCGCTCGTAGTTGCCTGCCGGCCGAATGCTGCATTAGTTTGTGTTCTTATCGCTGCTTTTAATATTTTAAATGCAGCCGCTGTGCGCACGCAAGTCGCGTTTTTTTCAATGCACTGCAGTTGTCATTGCCTTTGCATTTGTCCGGCGGGAATTGTGCAGAGTCCGGCGAGTGCTGCAGTGTACACTCGTCATCGTCATCAGTGGCGGGCAGTAAGGTGATAGTATTGTGGAGCAACAACAACAACACTGATAGTGAAAACAGCAGTGCGGCAATATTCAGCCTGTGTTGCTTTAGCTTTCAGTTTGCAGCTTTCAGCTTGCAGCGTTTTCAAGCACTGGACACTGCTGCCGCCCTCCATTATTGTAGTTGTTGCCTTTGTTTTTGTTGTCGCCCATGCACGGCGCACGTTGGGAAAAAAGAGGCAAAAACGCTCGCGTCGCCTGTTTTGAGCTTTAGAAACTATAGTTTTTGAACTAGAGAACTGAAATTTCGCTATTACCTTCAGGATTTCTCAGAAAATTGTATGGTGTGATTTTTTTTAATTACCCCTACCAGGAGCTGGTACCCTACAATCGGAAGTTAAGAGTTTTAGAAATATGCATAATCAGAAGCAGAAAAAATAAATCAATATTTTGATAATTGATTCTCATAAAAGATCAAAAATAAAGTTACACGTATTTTAGCGTTTTTTAATTTGAGCATTTTTTCTCAGCATACGGTATATGGTTTCTGAATGTATGTCCATATAACAAAAAAAGTTACAACTTCAAAAATAATAAAGATAAAAGATCGAAGTTTTGCATAATGGTTTCCCATAAGTAGAAGATGATTTTTTCCAAAAATTAGAAAAATCCGCCCACGTCTGCGCCCACTCCCCACACAGACTTTTTTTAAACAATATCAAAATAGGCTCAAAATTTATTGTCATGCATTCAAATCCTCTTTAGACGAAGAAATTTGAATTATGTGACACTTAGCTCACTTTTACGAAAATAGGCAAACTCTTTCTTAAACAAAATTTTAAAATTTCTAAACTATTCATTTACTTATATATAGAACTGAAAAAGTTAATTGACAAGTATATCTTTGCTCACTAAAAGTTAAAATAATGAGTTATGTATCATAAGGGGTTAAAGAGGCATGACACACATATTTCGAGACAAAAATATCCATAAACGAACGGTAAATATTTAAAAGTTCATATCTTGAAAAAATATATTTATATGGCAACCCTATTAAAAAATGTGCAAACCACGCCCATTTTAGTCAATATGTTATTCTCATGATTTCTACAGTTTTTGTACAAAATTTCAGTCTCCTATCTGAACTTTTTCAAAAGCTATTATGAATACCTTCCATCAGAGAGACGTGTTGGAAGACATATTAACGGACGGACATAGATAAATCAATGCGATATATATATACATATCTCAATTCTATATATTTAAATACATATTTATTCCTTTCAACACCAGCCTTGCTATTTTTCATACATTATAGTTTTGCTCAGCAATTAAAAATATATCGTTGCTCACCAGAACTGAGTACAAAAAGTGCTTGGGTTGGCATGCGAAAATTGCTCGCTTTCATTTAGTCGCAGGACTCCGCAGATTAGTTTGGTACCATCATTTAGCTGAATGTCCCACCTAATCAGTGTATACGTATTTCGTGGAATGCTGTGGAATCTCAAAAGTTACAGTCCAGAGAAAATCCCGATTTTTCTCATTTTTATCAAAAAATTAGGCAAAGGTTAGATATTTCTTTTTTGTCAAAATAAACATTTTTTAAATACAATTTTTTGATATATTAATTGCTTAAATATCATAACCCCATATGTGAAAAATTATGGGATTTCATTAAAAAATATAGATTCTATGGGCATCTGAAGACAGCCTTCTTAACGATATTTTGCTAGAAGTGAAAATAATATAATAAAACGTTCAACTTTGAAAGGCCGTAAAGTCCAGGTCATGGGATGAAGAGACTTGAAAAGTTGATTTGCTGTCTCGCTAGTCTATCTATATTGCGACAAGTAAAAAAAAAAATTCAGATTCGCAACTTTTGGATTTGCTCCAATGCGAGCGTTTTTGGCTGTTTTTTCCCAACGTGCGGCGCACAGCATTGCACTGTCCGTATGTCTGTCTGTCCCAGTGCCACAGCGAGGACATTTTTAATTAAATTGAATTTCCGCCTGGCAGATTTTTATGAAAAAGTTGATTTTATGTTGACTGCCCCGCGCTCGATTCCGCCTCACCCTCGCCCCGCTCTCCCTCGCGCAGCTGCAATGCGTTTCGCGTGCGCGCGTGTCGCAGCATTTCCGCTGCGCAGCTGCTGCCCCATCGTCAACGGCGGATAGTCAGCGGCATGTTGCGGCATGGCCGCGTAGTTCTTTTGCATTTGTTACGCTTCGGCGACCGCTGCGCCTTGGCTGCCGCCAGGCTTCTGCTGCGCTGTTGGCTTAAAGCGGGATTTTTCCGTGATGCTTTGCTGCTTTTTTGTTTTTCTGTCTTTCTGGTTCAGTTTGTCTGCATCTTTTGGTCTCCGCTCGACAGTCACACGCGCATTCGCTCGTTCTCTCGCTCGTTCGTTCGTTCGCTCGTCGTCCTGTCGTTCGTTTGTGCATGCCGTTTATCCTTTGTGTTCGCTTCAAATCTCAATATCCCAGCTGGATGTCCTTTGTAATGCATCCGGCTTCAGCGTTGCACGTTAACATTTGCATGCAGCTGCAACGCGGCGCACTCGCTGAGTTGTTGTTGGTTCTGGTGCGGTTTTGTACGCACACGAAATCTTAATCTAACTTAATGACTTGAGCTCCCCTCGAGCGCTTTTCGGTTTCCTTTGAATCGTGACAAGCGACAACTGGAAACTGCAAACTGCAAACTGGCGACGGACAGCTGCTGCCGTCAACTGGAAAAGTTCTGCTAAAGCTCAAGCGGCGCCACACAAATAAAAGTGTAAAGTTGAAACCCTGCTGGACGCAAATACCTTTGAATGGCTAATTGAAAGGCCGCCTGCGGGACGCGGCGGATTCGCAACGACAGCTCACGTCGTTGGCATGGCGAATGATAAGTCTTTGCGTGCTTGCGGTCAATTTGTGACAACTTTCGACAACGACGGCTGGTGCAATGTGCTTGGCGACAGTGTCTGCATGAAGAGGTCGGCGGTGATAAGAAAGTAAGAACTTTAGAGTAAAGTTCATACATACGAGTAGCCAAAAGGCGGAAATTTAACTTGGAAATGTTGGAATATTTTATGACAGATTTCGTCTACAATGATATAAGTTGGAAACGTTTTAAAAAGTCAATTGCAGTGAATGAAGCAAAGTGCATTTTTATCATTAAATGGCTGCTAGGAATTTTGCGATATTAAAAAAAATCTTATAGTTTTAAATCGAAAGGGTTCGTAAAATGGGTCAAAGCTTAGCCAGGAAAGAATGTCTGCCTCTGGTTGGGTAGGAATATGGCGCGAATGAACTAAGAAATGAAAAATTGAAAAAGAAGTTAAAATTTTTGGTATCTTTAGTATTATTTTAAGTATTAGGAAACCAGTGATACTAGAATCTAATAAGTCCAAACCACTTGAACTTGTAGAGCGCTAAAAGCTTAATCCAACAATAATGTCTGTCTTCAGTTGAGTGGAAATAGTGAGCGATTGAATAAGAAATTGAAAGAAGTATTGAAAACATGACAATTTTAAGATTCAATAATACTTAATTGAGGACTTTGCGTCCTCGATAACTTATCATTTTCAGTCCAATAGGCTTAGAAAAAAAAATTACTTGAATGTTATGTCCGCCTATGGTTAACCCTTTCGCTACAGGTTTTTACTGGGGAAAGTTAAAATTTTAAATTTTACGTTTTAGGCTTCTATGTGGTTATATTAGCAACATTCCATAAGAAATTTTTTAATTTTTATACTCAGACCCTGTGTTTTAGAGTGTTTTCCTATGAGAGCAACCACATCGTTGTGGCTGCAATAATTACTTAAACATAAAACTTTACGCATAACGAGAATTAGAATATTTCTTTATTTACTTCAGCCAAAATTAAAAAAAAAGTATCTAAATTGAAAAAAAACGTCAAATTAAAAAGTTATCTAAAGTTATCTGTTTCTTCTTCCTTTACCATGTCAAGATATACCATTAAAAAACGTGTATACTTCTCTTCTTTAAACTTCAATATTCAGTTTATTAATTTCGTATTTTTCCTAAAACTTCAAACTATTCTAGGGACCAACAAAAAATGTATTTCCGAAACCACAGAGGGTTCAGACGTTCACAAAGTAGCATGTTGCCATATGGCAATAAAATAGCGAAAGGGTTAAGTTTGGTTAAAATTGCAGTCTTCTCCGCAAAATGTTCACAAAAGCTCAAATTGATATCTTTTTAATATCCAGATGTGAAATGCGGGTTTAGCTGATGTCAAACAAAGAGTCTACAAATTTTCAAGATCGATTTCAGAAAGCGTAAAAGCAATTTCAGAGAACGTAAAACGATTTCAGATACATAAATTTAATTTCAGAAACCGTAAATTAAATTTCAGAAATATAAATTCAATTTCAGAAACCGTAAAAGCTTTTTCGGAAAACGTAAATAAAATTTCAGATATATAAAATCAATTTCAGAAACCGTAAAAAATTTCGAAAAGCGTAAAAGCAATTTTAGAAAATATAAATTCAATTTTGGAAAACATAAATTCAATTTCAGAAATATTTTATGAAAAATGGACTTTTCCCCTTTCTGAAATTAAGTTTACGGTTTCTGAAATTGCTTTTACACTTTCTGAAATCGAACTTCAAAAGGTGTAGAAAGGATAGGACCCTTTCTACTTGCTGTGATATTTCATTAGAAAGGTGCAACTCACTCCTTACGATGCTGGAAAAAATGATGATACCACCATAAACTTTACTATTTTTTTGATATCCCGATTTGAAATGTTGAGTGCAGGACCCTTTCTGCTCGCTGTGATACTTCATTAGAAAGTTGCAACTCACCCCTTATGTCGTTGAAAAAAACGAGGATACCATAAACTTCAATATTTTTTTTTTTTTATATCCCCATTTGAATTGATGATTAAGCTTCTGTAAGACGAAGGCTCAAGAAATTCCAGTCTTCTTCTGGTCAGAAACGAACATTAATACAGAAAGTGCAGGACTGTTTCTTTCGTCTCTTCGGAACAATAACAACCACGACAGGAGTGGTTAACCCATTAAGGATAGAGCCCTTAAAATGTATGTAAGATGTTGACATTTTTAGCACATGCTAGTTTTGAACAGTTAAATACAAATTAGAAAAAAAATTTTCAAAATATTGGCAGGGGGCGTCAATATAACCTGTGACGTATACGTCACATTGGCCCTCATATCCACATAGTGCATATATACGTGATCATTTTATGTGTTTGAGTATATACGAATTTTTTGGTTTTTATTTTCCTTTTTGATGTATGTATCATACATTTTTTTCATTATTTTAAATAGAAGGAACATCTGGCGAATAAAAATAAACTTTATATATTACACAATAAAATTAGTCAAATTAAAAATTAAGTCAAAAAATGATAGTGTTTTAAGCATTTAGCACACAAGCCCATATTACAGTTTCCGCAGGCAGTTATTCACACCGTTGCACAGTGATTCGACTCCATACAACCGCGGGACAAAATTAGAAGGAGTGGTCCGTTCTTCATAAAATTTGGTATACTAGTTAATCATGGTCTGCTGAATTGAAATCTCCATTTTGTTTTTCTTAAACTTTGGTAGTTTGGCAATGCCTGAGACTTAAATTTGCAAATTTCGTAATTTTTGGAGAGCTATAGCACCAAGTGTGTTAGATTAGGCAAGATTTTTCAGATTTTACATTTAATCGGTAACGTCAACATTGATAATTGCAATGAGTAACAGAAATTGTACGAGAACCCTTTAGTTTTGCAATAAAAACGATAATAATAAACGTATGTTTTGCTTTTTTGCAGTTTTATCAATTTTTCACACATACTTTTAGGGATGAAAAAAATAAATTTTGTCGAAAAATATGTGTTTAGATCACTTTTCAAATAGAATTATTTTCTGAGATCGGAAGATATCGGAGGATGTAATTACATTATCTGACAAAGAAAGAATGCTGCTTAAAATAAAAAAATCCAGGAACATACTTTCACATACTTTTTAGATATTTTCTTCTAAATTTTGCCAATTTTCAGATTTTTAATTTAGAAAAATATTTCGAATTAAAAGTGAAGTAAAAGCCTCAGTTTTACAGATTTTGAGAAAACGTTAAAAGCGAAAATGGCCACATCATTTCTTAAACTATATTGAAAGATTTAGCCAATTCTTAGTAACTATGTATTTTTACAATTTTTTTTACTCAGTAGACTAAAAAACAGAAAATATGTGTTTAAATTTTTTTGTAAAAAAAGTTTCAATTTTGCACACACGCTAATTAATTTTTTGCACAAATTTTTTGCGGTTTTCTTAGTTGGAGTTTTATCTTTCAAATGACATCAAAATCGTTAAATTCTGAGACTATAAATTTTTTGAATTTTGTCTATGGAAAGAATCACTGTGCACTGTTTCAAACCAAGCAATACGGCAACTGTCTTTTCTCGTCGTCCAAGAGACGACGAATCAAAAACATCCTTGATCAAAGGATCCTTCAAAGGATTAAAGGACGATATTGTTATCGATGTCAACAGGAATGTCATCTTCGTTAGAATAGTTGCTTCCTGCCCAAATTTTCGATAGTACCATCGGACACCTTAGGGTCATCGGGAGGCTCTATATACAATTTTCAAAACCTTCATCATCACCCTGTAAGCTTTCCAGATAATCTAGCATTTCATTTGAGTTTTTGGTTTTATCTAATGACATAAAAAAGTAATATATGCACTTGCCCTGTATTTGGACCAACGTAACGTATACGTCACGGCAATAAAAAACACAATCAAACACGGATAAAATATAATACGTTGTCATTTATTTTTTGCACTATTTATCTTCAAACGATTGTAAGTAATACTGCTTTAAAATATTTTGTTTACTTGCATAGGAAAAAAAAATTTCAATATAATTACTTGATACTTACTTGATTACTTCAATATAATTAATTAATGACTTTTGTCATTTTCGATATTTTCCTTATTTTAAAATTACACATAATACTAAACCAACGTGAACTCGTTTTTCACAAAGAAAGCTTGATTGCAACTGAAGCAATTTCGGCCGTTATGCTTATGACGAGGTCATGGTATAGTTTTTATTACATTTTCAGTAGCCAATTTTTTTTTCTCGGCCCATAAAGATGGGATATGCTATCGTGACGTAGGTCCTTAATGGTCCTTAATGGGTTAAGGGTGTTGTACTGTGACCCCTCGCTGTCTCTGTTATCTTTTCTGGCAGCTGACATTAAATGTTAAATATTTAAATAAATAAATTAAATTAAATATTAAATATTTTTTTCACCCATTCAGGCAAAACTTCTTAGTTAAAAAAAAACATTTTTAAAATTGAAAACGTTTTTTGTCTCAGTTTGTGCTTTCATAATATCTCCATTTACATTTTCAGTTTCAGTTTTAGTTTTTCAGTGTAACTTCTGTTTCACTTTTTGTTGCATTTGTTCCCCTACAATCGCCAAATCGAAAACTAAGTGCAACCACAAAAACAAATACACTCACATTTCTATACACGTCAATCAGTGCAATCATTTTGGGAAATAAACACCCACACAGCACTCACCAACGGTCGGTTGGCGTAACGCACGGACCCAACAACAAAACTACAGCATAATCCACAAGCACAACCAACAACGCCTCACCAGCAGCAGCGGCATCGACAACATCATTGTTGCCACAACAAATTTTGTTAATTAACAACACACCTCACCCTCTCCCTCGGCCTCGGCTTCCCTTCTGTTGTGGCTCCAAATCTGCAACCAAGCTCTGAGCTACTAATTCCATTATCCGCGCAGTTGCAGTGCTCAGCTCGAGTGCGTGCCAGCGCATTTAGGCATTAAGCCGAAAATGTTTGGTTGAAAACACGCGCTGCGCTAAGCATTTTTCTGTTGGCAGCGCTGCAAGCGATCGATTTATTTGGCAGCGCATTGGTCTATTCGTTTAGCTGAACGGCGATCGTACCAACGAGCCAACCAACAACAACTCGGGCAATTGGCATTAGCGTGTAAACTAGGCGAACGATGTGCAGGACTATGTGAATCTTGTTGGTGTTGTTGTTTTTATTGGTATTAGTTTGTATGTGTATGTGCTGCGCCCATCATTTGCCGCTTAGGTGCATGTGTGATTACGTGCTCCCTTTTGTGTTTGTTGTTGTTGTTATTTGAGTAGAATGCCAGCCAGCCAGTTGCATTGCCTGCTGCCCATTATTAGAAAATTAGTTGAGAATTATTGAAATTAGTGTGAATTACGGCGCAGATAATTCGGTTTGCTTTGGCGTACGTGGCATGCGAGGCTGTTGCACTGGCTGCCGTTGTTGCTGTTGTTTGTTTGTTTTGGCATTGTACACATTTCTGTGCGTTTACAGCACCACGAATTTCGTTGCTGTAGGCATGCGCCAATAATGAAAATTTCACAATTATCTGCCGCCACTTTTCGTGTAAATATATTTTTGTTTACTTTGTGCGTGGTTTTGTGTGCGCGTGCGTGTGTGTGTGTGTATGTTTTTCTGGGTATTCTGTTAATGAGATTGAAATTGTTGAAATTGCTGGAAAATTGCCATAAAGGCTTTTTCTTTTATTCGAGTACGAAACCGCAATCACGTAGACACGAAAATTATATGAAAGCGCGCACGATTTCTCGTAGTTTGTGGCCTGTTGCGCATTTTGAGGCTGTACGCGGCTATGTGTCACGAACACGCATGCTGTAACCCATAGTGAGGGGAATTCCATAGCTTTTATTAAATTTTTTGCATTCATATGCATTGTAAAGTTCTTTGAGGAATTTCAGTGCGTGTGCTCGATGTTACTCATACGCCGTGTGGTACGGATGATGAACGTTTAGTGAGTTTTCTGTGTAAAAATATGTGAAATTAACTCGTAATTAATGGAAGAAGCATGCAGTACAAATTTTTAATTGTACGCAATTTTTAAAAACACATTAACCCTCCATTACTATCGTCTATTTCACTAACGCCATTACTATCGTGGGTGTAATCCACCCACAACTTTTTATTATCCGTTTTACTTATCCATGGAGGTAAAATAAACAAAAGCCAAATTTTTTCACAATCAGAACATCATAACATGTAAAAACAAAAATAAATTGTTTAATTTTGTTAATTCATTTATTTAATATAAACATTTGTTTATGTGCATCTCATTTCAAGGAAAAAAAGATGAAATAAAAAGTTGTATTGGGAAAATAGCCACATCTTGCACAATATTTAAGTTATGTTTCTTGGGCTTAGTGATTTAGAAAGCTAAAAAAATAAGTAATAAATAATTGTTTAATAATTTTTTTCGGACGAAGGTAAAATTTTGCGTAAAAACTCAAACAAAAATCAACAATATACCTGCTACTTTTTAAGGTTACACCGTGCGACAAAAATCAATAAATTTCCAAATACACGAAAAAATCGATGTACTTCCGAAACTAGGGGCCAAATGTAGTAAAACTGCGTTTTTTGTTTTTCTCTCTGACGTCAGGATTTTTTTTTAAGGGACTTTGAAATTTCAAGGACATGTTTATTTCAAGGAATTATTTTAAAAATTGAGCGCATTGTAGAATAACATTATGGGTATCAAATGAAACAGAAAATTCCTTAGAATCTTAGAAAATTTAATGTTTTGGTGCAAAAGGACAAATAGGTAATAAAAATGTCCTTTTGAAACTTTATCCTTGAATATTCTTGAAAATTTCCAAAAACTATTGGGAAAAAAATTTTAAAAATATATATCTTAAGGACTAATATGTACACTACTACATCCTTGAATTTCGTCCTTCTAATGGAGGGTTAATTATTTGAAAATGTTGAAATGTGCGCATCTCACAAGCTATGACTATATGTCAGCCATGCTTAAAACTGGGCAAACCACGCCCATAATCAATTGAGTAGTTAATCTTTGATGTAGACATCTCTTGGCCAAATATCAGTTTAATATCTCTGTTTTTATTATAAAGATTTATAGCGCATATCTGACAAAAGATGGGCATATGAAGGACTGAGTGGAGATGAGAAAATTAATGGTCCTTTCAATCTTAACAGAAACTGTTGAAGCCTGTGTTCAGTACAAATACATTCCTATATACATTTCTTCATATATATTTTCTAATATAAGCCTCGCCTTTTGTTCATTAAGCGCCTAAGCAACCCAACTGAGCGTATACGTAACATTTCAAAACACTTGTACACTGACAACTCAAACAACTCAGTAGTAATTTTTCATATTTATTTACTTATTTTTTTTGTTATTTTTTAAACTCCATTAACCGTTAGTTATGTATTCGCGTTAGCTGTGCTCAGCAAAACCAGCAGTTTCAACACACACACAGTTCGCTGGTTCCTCCTTGCTGGCTGCAATTTTCCTAGTTTGCGCCATTTTTAATATTCACCTGCATGCAATTGCAACATGCGCAAATTTCCATATACAGACACACCAAATTATTGTTGTTGTTGTTGTTGTTATATAAGTGTTTGTTGTTTTCTTATCATAAAATAGTAAGAACTAGAATCGAAAACATGCACAAATTAGCATAGACTGTGCGAAAACGCCCACTCTTTCTACTATAACGGTAAATATATATACACACGCATACATATACAAAGTTCACTTGCATTGCTGTTGCATACACTACATATGCCACAAATTTTTATTTACTAAATTGAACAGCAGCAAAACGGCGAGCTGGAAGCGAGGAAAACGACGCCGTATAGCCAAATCACGGACGGGCGGTGTAGGTGTTAATGTGCGAATTTACATTTTGCCAAGATCGAACAGCGCTGATAGGTCGAGGGTTGGGCATTTGAAAGTAAACCAAAGCGCCATACGCTCAGCGCACCTTGCATGCCTTGGCCGGGTTGGCTGCAGTGAAGGCAGCAATGACCAAAGCGGCAGCGGGGAGAAAGCGTTAAAAATACTAAACGCCACTTGACTGGGTCATTGAGGTGGCGCGTTGAAGCAGATGCAAACAGATAAATACAGCTCTGCACGGGCCGTAGTGTAGCCACTCGAAGCACTCGAATTGGAGTCAACTGGTCAGTTCGAGTTGGAACTCGAAGCTGGTTTGGTATCGCTCACAATTTGCTAAATTAACACTTTGGCGCGCACTAACCAAATGTTGCTAGTGTGAGTATGGAATGGCAAGGAGATAGCTGTTTGTGTGTGTGTGTGTGTGTGAGAAAAGGTTAGTGGTCAGTCAGCGCTTACTGCATGTGCGAGGCATAAATGCTACATGGCACGTTTTGGGCTCAATTGCTCTGAATGCTAGAGGCCACAGGTAGCAAATGTGAGCGGAATTGGCAGCGAGTGAGAGAAAGAAAGTCAGCAAATGGAAAAAAATTGCAGAGGCTTGAAGCGAGTTGAGCAGAGTAGCAAAAGTTGATGTTAAACTGAACCAAGTACACTTCTAACGTCATTGAGTTGTTGCCGAAACATTTTAAAAGTGCAGAGAATTTATGAAAAAATCAGCATAAAAATGTATGTGTGTGTGTGTGTGTGATAGGGGCACTTTTCGAAGCTATTTTATCCCATTGAAATCCATGTCGATTTACCTTTTTGGTTGCCGAATGATATGTTGCTGGTTAGTGTTTGTTGTTATTGCTTAGCTGTTGTTGTTTTGGTTATCTTAGCAATGTAGCAGGCACAACTGGTTGAAATGTTGTCTGATGTTCAGACTGTCATAAGCAACGCAAATAGTCCAGCGGTAGAAAGAGAAATTGAAAATTATGTAAAAAATGCAGAACCGTTGAGGGAAGAAAAGTGACTAAAAGAATTCGAAGTGATATTTGGTGGGGGTGTGGTGGGGACATCAGAAAGGACTGTAATGTCAGTACCTCTCAGTCGTTTCTGATAACACAATTTAATGCATTTGTAGTGGTTATTATTTTATTTTAGTTATTATTATTTATTATTATTTTTAAATTATTATCAGGGACTGTAAAAATTATAAGCTAAAAATAAAAATATAAACTTATTTTTCGATTTTTATTTTGCGCTCACCGAATAAAAATTATTTGTTGATTTTTTTGTTGATCAGAAAATGAAAATTATTTGTTGAGTTTTATTTTTTGAGTGAATAATAAAAACTATGCGGTGGGTTTTATTTTTCACTTGCAGAATAGGAATTTATTTTTCAGTATTATTTTTTGATTAAAAATATTGCGATAATAATTATTTACGGCCCCTAATTATTATTATTATTAATTATTACACCGTGCGACAGCATTTTTCACACCGGGAAAAATCCATATGTGCGTGAAACTAGAGACCAAACATAGTAATACTGCGTACTCAGTTTTTCATTTCTAGATCCTTTGTCCTTTTAAAAGGACTTCAAAATTTTGAAGGGGATACAAAATAAAAAATATATAAAAAATACTTAACCTCGTTAGAATATGGTGATATGTATATAAAATGAAAGAGGAAAGGCTCAAGAATTTAAATAAAATTAATCTTTTATACATTTGTAAAAAAAGGATATGAAAAAGGTCCTTTGAAAATTTTAACCCTTTATAGCCTTGAAAATTTATATAGCATTTTCTTGAAAAGTAAGTACGTTAAAACCCAAAATCTCCCTGATCACGTGTCAAAATTTCATTACTCTAACTTTATTGGTTCGGAAGTTATTAAAGAAAGGCGGAAGCTAGAATTGCAGCTGAAGTACAAAAATTCGAATTTATGTGAGTATCAGTATTTTAAATAATAAAAAGATACAAAATCAATGAAGCGAGAATAATTAAATTTTGACACGCCATCAAGGAGATTTGGGGTTTTAACATACTTACTTTTCAAGAAAATTCGATGTAAATTTTCAAGGATATAAAGGATTAAAATTTTCAAAGGACCTTTTTCATATCCCTTTTTTACAAAAAGATAAACAATTAATTTTATTTAAATTCTTGAGTCTTTCCTCTTTCATTTGATATACATATCCCCATATTCTGACGAATATTTTTTATATTTTTTTTATTTTTTATCCCCTTCAAAATTTTGAAGTCCTTTTAAAAGGACAAAGGATGTAGAAATGAAAAACTGAGTACGCAGTATTACTATATTTGGTCTCTAGTTTCACGTTCATATGGATTTTTTCCGGTGTGAAATTTTTTTTAATTTTTGTCGCACGGTGTTATTAGAGTAGACTGAGTATTATTGGAATGTTGTGAAATATTCAGAATTTGTTCATTATTTTCAAAATTCGACATAGTTAGTATGTGTGTTCTTATTTTCGACGAAATCAGCATTCCGAGTTGTAAATAAGAAGCACAAACCACATCGAACACTGCACTTTATCGTAGCATGTCCACTGAATGAGCGCCCACAAAGTCAAACTGACAAATCTCGAATAACCTGAATCGATTGGCAAACATTCAAAACTGTTGCCAATTGCAAAAAGTGGCCGAAACCAAATTTTACAAACCAAAAAGTGTGGCAAGCGCGAAGCAAAAGTGCAGAACAAAGGCGCAAAGGCAGTCGCCTCTCACATGCGACAACAACACACTGCACGCCTTCGCTGTCAGATGGCCAAAGTTGCGTTCGATACTCGCGCGCCCCCGCACGCTACGGCCAGCAACGTAGCGACGCATATTGGCAGTTCATTTAATGTGCAAAATCTGAATCTGAATAACGAAGTGAACGGGGGCGGCGGCGATATGTATTACGGGTGGCGTGAGAGTTTGCGGTGAAGGTGAAAAAATAAAATGAAAAAATAAAATACAAATAAAAAAGGATGGGAGCAAAAATTTATGGGATTTCGTTATTCCCTTTTCGGTTATAAATTTCGCCTTTGCGGTTCCAACGCGAGTGGCTGTCGATTGGTGTGCCAGTGTGCGTGTGTGCCCTCTGCGCGTGTGGTTACCCTTACATACACACACACACACGCACACACATATATATGCATAAAAAAAAACATATATATGCATAATAAACACATACACACACATGTATTTATATGAAGTGAGAATTATTGCAAAAAATGAAATTGATAAAAATTTGTGTATCGTCGCTGGCAGTCTTTTTGTCGCAGTTACGTGCCATGTGAGCCTTGTATGTTGGTGTGTGTTGGTATGTGTGTGCGTGTGCGTTGGTGCGCTCTCTGGCCGCTGCCAAGCGCTGCCAGCGAATTGTGATAAAAATAAAATTTATTGGCATTCGAAGTGAAGATAATGTCGGGTGTGGCGGCAGCGATAGCGCGCACCATTCGCACGGCCGCCGCTGCAGCGTTGCCACGTATTTATATACGAGTACATAAAGCGAAATTGTTGTATTTGCATGCGCGTATGCGGGCGTGTGTGCTGAAGCACTGAGGTGCATGTGCGAAAGTGTTAATGATGAATTTGCCTGAAATAGAAATTCATTCGCCTGTGTTGCCACTTTTATGCGTTTGCGATATATTTTTGTGTTTTTATATGAATGATTTTTATATGAAATGTAAAATTGGCTGCTAAAAGTTGTTATGAAAGAGTAGAAGAGTGAGTAGGAGTTAAAAATGGAGAGTGAGTATAAGTGGAGGGTTGAAGGAAACGAGTTAGCAACATTGAAAAGAATCGAACAAAATTGGAAATGGGATCAGGTTTAGGTGTGTAAGAAAGGTGAGGAATAATGAAAGTAAAAGTCATATAAAGGAAAAAAGGTAAAAGTTGTAGAAAGAAAAGAAAGTGAAAAGTATAGTAAAAAGAGAAAAACATACTTGGATGACGATTTAAATTGGACAGACTAACAAAGCAATGTTTCAAACTAAATCAAAATTTACACAACAAAGCTTTAAAGTAAGTGAATAAACAAAACCTGAAAGAAGCGAGTAAAACCAAAAACCAAAAATTATACAGAGAGAAAAACGAAAAGCTAAAGTATAGGTTAAACAGTGGGAAGCAGAGTGAAGAGAGAATAAAAAAATATGAAGTGAAGATAGATAGAAAGAAACCAGACCATAACCCTCTAGTTCCCAAGTTTTTAATCTTGTTGAAAAAATTACCAGAGATAGTTTTGTGGTGGAGAAGCGATGTTTGTTCGGGGAAAAAAATTGCATGTCAATAGGAGGCGTGATAGAGGGTGTAGAAAGTAGCAGGCCTACAGCCCTGCTTGGGAAAGAAAGCCAAAAAAAATTCCATATGAAGATTTTTTTTTAATTAATTTAAATTTTTAATTTTTTTAAAAATATATGTTAACATAAATAACGGGTAACAGTTTCAGTTCTGCGTGCAATCGACAATAAATTAAAAGGTGTATAAACTAGGAAAACTAAAAAAATCGGTATAGGTATATCCACATTGCGGTTCTTATTTTTTTTTAATGCCTTGTTATCTTTTTACGCAGATGTCGATAAATCTACTCCATGAAATAAAGGACTTGGGGAGACTAGTTCTCTCATCTACCCCCGCGGACTACGCCTTAGTATAAGTTTTTGCAGTGATATGATCTTTTTTACATTGCGGTGTATCAAAATTTCTGTTCAAATAAAAAAATAATATCATCAATGACCGTTAATTATTTATGCTTTTCATCCCAAGCAGGCCTACAGACACTCTAGTGTTTGGGTTAGGTAGGAGGAGTGTAACAACTTTTTTCACAATTTTTTTTTATTTTCTCAAAGAACACATTAACAGCTACTCACCAGTAATTTTTTTAGTTTTATTGAGGCTCACAATTTATTTAAAATATTTTTTGTTTCTTACACAATTTCAAAAATAACTATTTTCTTACTTTCTCACGAAACTTCAACTTTGTCTTACAATTACTGCCGTTGTGCATGTGGCAGCGTTAACTGACGACATTTATTTTATAAAATGGAGATTCCCCTTTCCATGCGTGTAAAATTAGCAAGAAAAATCATAAGGTGTAATTTACAGAATTTTTTTAAGCTTAGGATGTCTACAAGCCTTCTTGGGAACTAGAGGGTTAACTAAGTCATCAACTAGTATTGACCATATAAGAGGAGACAGAACCCCTCCTTGTGGGCAGCCTTTTACAGCGTTGATACTTAGCTCCTCAGAGCCTAAGTTGGCTTTAATCGTTCTTTGGCTAAGGACTTTTCCTATCCATTTGGTTATTTTTGGGTTAGTACCTCCATTTGCGAGGGCCGAAACCATTGATTGAAAGTTGGCATTATCGAAAGCTCCTTCAATGTCCATAAAGGTACAGAGAGCGATGCCTTTGGTGTCCAGTGTTTTCTCTATGCTGCCAGCGAGTGTATTGCCGTGATCGTAGATTTGCTCTTTTGATAGGCAAATTGAAGTTTATTTAGTGGAGATTCCATTAACACCTCCTCCCTTATATAGTAATCCATGATTTTTTCCAACGTTTTTAACATGAAAGACGAGAGACTGATAGGTCTGTAAGATTTGGGGGAGTCCGGTGGTTTGTTACCTCCTTTAGGTATACAAATTACCTTAACCCCCCTCCAGATTTTTGGATCGAATTCCAGTGTTATGCTGGCTCTGAATAACAGAACCATTTTCCTAATCAGTTTTTCCGTACCTCTAGAAAGAAGTGCTGGAAATATGCCGTCTGGTCCTGGCGATTTGTAGGGTTTGAAGGAGTTGACTGCCCATTTGTCCCTATCAAAGGTTATTATCCTATTCACTATTGTGTCCAATGGCCCGCATGGCTCAGGTTGGTCACTATTGGGAGTGAGTAGATCCCTTTCTTATACCATGCAATCTGGGAAATGAGTACTTAGGAGAAGAAAAACAAAACGTGATGCTGAAGCATTAGAGAAATCCGATGTAGTAGTAAAAATACGAAAATTGGAACAGAGGTAACTATAGAATAAAATATTAATAAAAAAAATGTAATAATATTCGCCATTTACATGCGAATAAATTTCATTATTTGACATGAATGCCATAAAAAACAAAATAAAAACAATACCAAACCACAACAACAATGGAATTAAAGTGTAACAAGCATAATTGGAATGGGGGCAAGTGCTGCATGCAGTAAATCGGTGAAGTTTCTAATTATTATCCTAAACGATTTATCTTCGTCGTTGACGCACAAGCACTCACACACACACACATACACACACATAATCAAAACACACCTACATACTTCTTACAAACTGAACATAGTTAGTTGCATGAAGCCATGGCGAAAAATGCCTCACGGCACTTGTGCACATGTTGCATGCAATTGTGTTGCATGCTACAAGTCAGCTTGCTTGCATGCGGCCGCGCTGTGTGTGTATGTGTGTGTGCGTGCATGTTTTATTGTGAAATTGTGTTAATTTGGCAAAGTCATGCGTTGCCACTTTACAACGCCTGCCCGTTTGTTTGTGGCACTGCGTCAAGGCGAGCGCTGAGTCTGGCGCGCGTCTGCCGCATAGCCGACGCGTCGCATTTCCAAGAAGCCACTTGCCACCGATTGCCGCGTGGCGGGGCAATTTGTTGCCATTTTAATTTGCTCTGCGGCCGACATGCTTGAACGCGTTGCAATTGTGCGCGCGCTCACTGACTGCGTCCGCGTCAGGCAGAGAGTGAATGGCGGTAGTGTGTAGAGCGCATGTTGCATGCAACATGCCAAACGATCAGGTGGCCAATGTACGTTAATCGAGTTTGATGACGCGGCAATGGTTGCAAAAAATGATTAACAACAACAAACAGTTGAAGTAGAAGAAGAAGAATGGATGGGAAGGAGGGAGGGAGGGAGGCAAGGAAACAAGGCACAGGAAAGTAGGAGTAAGGCGTTGCAGTACTCGGAAAGAATAGGCTTGGTTGCAGTGCATAAATTAAGCGGCCACTGCAGGCTACAGCACTTTTGGTTGTTGTTGTTATTTTGTATTATTGTTATTTGTTTTAGTGATGGAAATAATCGTTACCTTTTGTGAATCGAAAGAGTGGTACTCAGTTGAGTTTTTTTTAAAGAATTTTATTTTGTTAATTATTATTTAAATATTATAACCTATTAATTATTTTATTTTAATTATTTTTTCATAGAGACTTTTCTCTGTTGCTTGTCTCAAAATCTGACAGTACTGCTTTAGTTTAGTTTAGGCCGCTGATTTCTAGCCGAAAGATCTGAAATATGGGATTATTTCTGATAATGAGTGCAAATATTTATTTGATCAGTGGGCACACAGGATTTCATTTTGTGGGACTCTGTGTACAACTTTTGAGCCCAAGAAGAATTGAAACCATATTTGCCATTTAACAAGCTTGCAAAATCCAGCTTTTTAAGAGGGTTTGAATCCCGAAATCCTGAACAATACTGAGTCCTAGTATCAATACTGAATATTTTTTGGTAATGAGTTCTATTATCGGTACTGAGTACCCATCTATACCGACTACTTTTTGGTACTGATTATCTATGAAATACTGAATAAATTATTTCAATACTTGTATTAATTCAATACCACTAAGTCAGTTTTGTTGGATACTTTTCCATGGGTTGGGTACTTTTCCAAGAGTACTAGAATCAATACCGAGTACTTTCAATACTAAATACTTACTACTATTTACCCTTTCGATCCCGAATTTTACCTTGTGTCTCGATATTACTTTTTGGTATTTAAATCATGAAACACTTGCCTTGAAGTCGCCACGCCCCTTTGTTAGAGTTCTAGAGCTAGTTTACTTTTGAACAATTTTTGGTTAAAACGGGTTAAATAAATTTTGTATCAATATTTTTTAATTACAGAAAAATTATATAATATTTATGGAAAAATACAAAATTATCACTTTTTGATTTTATTGAACCATTATTAAAGAAACAGGGTTTTGATCAAACGCGCCCAATTCATAGACTTCAATTAGAACACAAACTTTTCCTGATATTGCTGCAAATTATTGAACATTTTTTTGGGATACCAGTAACATTTTTGTAATTTGCTTTGAATTCACTTATAAAAATATTAATTTGTTGGTGCCTACCTAAATTAAACCCATAAATCAATCGTAGCTTTTGCTATAAGATGACAAATAGGTGAAGTTGCTCTCAGGCAACTTTGGAGTCGAAAGGGTTAAGTTACTACTATTTATATAATATTTTCGATACTGAGCACAAATATTGATCCGATGATCAGTTGTTTTCGATAATGAGTACTAGTATCGATACTCGTTACTCATCTTTACTGAGTACTCATTGATACCGACTGCTTTTCGGTACTTATTATCGATTGAATACTTTCGGTACTGAGTACAAATATAAACTCGATATTGTGTAATTTTTAGAAATTTTTTTTAGCATCCACACAGATTGAGTACTTTTCGATAATGAATACTTTTGATTCTACGTTTTTTTCATCCTAATTAATTTTGGCAGTGAGTCCTAGTGTTGAAACTGAGTACTTAAAGCCGTTGACTACTCATTGTCACTGCGTACTCATAGATATTGAATTTTATTCGGTAATGAGTAATCATATTGATTAAATACTGAGTGGGTTCTTTTGTTATTTGTGCATAAATATAGTTTTGATTCTGAGTAATTTTCGAAAACGAGTCTTTTTGAAAACTAAGTTCTTGTCTGTAATTAGTACTTTTTGGCCATCAATAGTAGTATCGTCTAAAAACTAATTAGATACTTTTTACAGAGTACAAATATCGATACGATTTTGAGTACTTTCAATAATGAGTACAAGCATTAATACTTCATACTTCCTAACACTCAGAAAGGAGTCATGAGTACTTCTTACTACTCAGAATCAATAAATTCATATACCGAGTACTGTCGTTTCTCTTAAAAACCGAATACTTACTATCTCAAGCATTGATTTTGATCAACACTAATCATGTTTATTGCGTTGCTATCGCTTCTCGGCGTAATGGCCACTGTGCTTTGTTGTTGTGGGCTTTCGTATTGCATATTTCTTGGAAATGGGTTTTCTTGTGGTTGCTGTTGCTGTTGTATTCGTGTGGCTTATGTTTCTCTTGCTGCCTGGTTGCATTCTTGTTGCTTCTATCTGCATTGCCATTGTTGTTGTTGTTGTTGTTGTTGTGTAATGTTTGCTGTTGCCTTAATTAATGAACACATTTTGCACGATTTTATGAGTTTTGCGGAAATCTAATGTGGCATGCCGCATGGTGCGCCTCGTTTGCATTTCATTTCAATTTTATGCTTTTTAATTTTTATTGCATTTCCCCCTTTGTCTCGATCTGTGTGTGTGTGTGTATGTGTGTGTTTGCTTCATTTACTGTCGCTCTGCAGTTTTGCATTCGCTGTGCGTTTGTGTTCGGCACTGACCGGTGACCGTTAGCTCGCCGTGTTGTGGCAATTAATTACGTGCCTGCCACATGCCACATGCCACTTGCGCGCTACTCTGTGATTTGCATTTTGCGTCCGTAATGAGCGTTGCTCGTCGCCTTCGCCCTCGGTCAGCCAGTCGAGCCGATGTCGCCTCGAATAAATTTCATTGTATTTATTTACTTGATTTCCCCCCTGGCCGCTGTTCGTTTTACTGCGCTTTAATTTAAAATTAAAAACAGCGCAAAGGCAACGAATCGGCTGCCGTTGTGGTTTTCTGTTGCACAAACTGCAAATTAATATCGCTGCGTGTGGCCAACGTCATCGGACTGTTGCGGTCCGCAGCCGGTCCGTGCGGCTCTGCGCTTTGTGCGGTACAACAACTGTTGTGTTCTTGTTGTTGTTGTTTTGTACGTGGCAGTTTTCCGCTGCTCACAAGCATATCGCTTATTGTGCGTTGTCGTCTTGCATACGCTTTGACGTTCTTGGCGGTTTTCATTCGTCGCACGTTTTGTTGGCGTCGCGTCAATGATGCGTGAGTTTGTGCAGCGCGTGGTTTGTGTCCCTGCTGCTATGTTGCTGTAGTTGATACTTCAGTTGTTGCTTTGCTTTATGGAAAATTTGTGCTTCCTGTATGGACTTTGGGGATATTTGTTGTTGTTGGTTGATCTGTCATGTCTACTATAGCTCAATACTTCTATGGTTATTTTGGTTTTAGGTTTTTCTTTCATGTGTTTCACATCAAATTTTTTTCAATAGGTGGCAACTCGCTAGCGATTGCTTAATATGCCTCAGGCACACGTATGTGTGTGTGTGTGTAGCAGCTGTTTTCCCACTTTAATTTTCCTCTTACCGCCCGCGTTTAATTTATCATTTCCCCCTTATTTCTCACACACTTTGCCTGCTTTTGTTGTTTGTCATTTTTCTTAGTTGCTCCATTCTCGCTTCAATTCTCATTCATTTTTCTTTTAACTTTCACCATTTTCATCTCAACGATTTTTTTTCCATCTTTAGCTTCCGCTATCAACAGTAATATTTTTTCTTGTTTCTTTGTTGTTGTTGTTCTTGTGTGTTTTTATGTTCGCTTCGTTGTAACTTTTCAAAACGTTTTCGACTTTGCTTGACTTGGCGTGCCGCTGCGTCGCTTTCTTTAATGTCTGCCAGCATGCCACATTCTTTACAAATACACGTATGCGCTCGTGTGTGTGTGTGTGTGCGACCGTACGGTACATATGAGCGAATATGTGTGTGGGTGTTGATTTTTTTTCGTGGTGACTCCATTTTTGTAGCCATTACCAGATAAATCATTTCAGACGCCATCATTAGTTGCTGTTGCTGCAGCGATTGTTGTTGTTGTTGCTGTAATCATTTTGTTGCCATCCACCGCCATAATCTGGCACACACGCACACATACACTCACACAGACGCACACATGGCTTACACGTTGCCACTTTGTGCGGTAATGTTTTGCCGTCTTGGGCCACGCTTTTAGCGTTGTTTCGGATATTTTGACATTTTATTGTTGTTGTTGTTGTTACCTTCTGCAGTGAACAAACTGTGCTTCTAAAACGTGTTTTTATTTTGATGTAATAGGTTTTTTTTTTCATTTCTCTGTTGCCGTCACAAATCGCTTTAATGCGAGGCTATGTGCGATAGAGAGAGAACGCGATAGTGAGACAGAGAGTGCCTTAGTGCCATGTGGTGGTGGAGTGCGGTAACTGGTAAATTTCTTTTTAATTTGAGGCATTTACTCAAAGTCATAGTCATGCTCGGATATTAATGTTTCGGCGCTTTTATTTTCCACGCGCTCTTCAAGGAATTCGTTTAACATTTTTTTATATATTCGCTGCGCATGTTTTGTGTTCGGTTGCGTTTTTACGTAGATGCGCGAGTGATGGCTACGTCTTCGGTGGGGGTTGGGGAGGGGTTGCGGCCAGTGATATGGGACCAGCAGAGGCTGTGCTGACCGGACCCGTCAAGGCAGTGACTTGTAATTTATGATGGCTGGCTGCCATACTCTATGCTCGTTCGAAAAAAGGGCAGCACTAACAACAATAACAACAACAACAACAGGGATAACAATAATCTGGACAACAGAAATCTGTGCCGCTCGCTCAACTCAAGGTTAATTCAATTTTATGGCTTTAATTTGGCCAGACGGGCCCCCGCACAAGTTGGCATCTCTTCTATTTTCTTGTTGTCTGTTTCTGTTGTTTTGTGCTTCAGCTTAGCGACTTTGCATGCCATTTGTTGTAGTATTTTTATGCTGACTCAATTTGTGCAACACAAGTGCTTTTCACTGTTTTCTGTATACAAGAAAACAAATGGTAAATGGTACTAGAATCCCAATTAATGTGGCATGCCACAAATTAAATGGGAATACGAGTTTTTTTAAAGACGTTTAAAAAAGTATTTGAAAAAAAATTAAATAGAATTTTGATGAGTTATTTTTTAGGGTCCTCATGTGGCAACTCTGTGTTGCATTATATGAAAGGTAAGAAAAATATTTGAGTACTCACAACAAGCTGAAATATTTATATATTTTTTGGTGCTAAATTGGGAAATTTCCTGGGAACCCGGCTTACACAGGTCTGAGCTTCGATCATGTAGGAATGCAAAAGTTAAAGTCCACATTTATAAAATTATCAAAGTAAATTTGTATCTTAATCCAACATTGAGGTGGCAATCTTTTTAACATTTTGAACTCTTCACTGTTAATCCTAAAATAACTTAAAATTTTAATCGCCAATAGCGGATCAAATGCTTATAAATATGAGGCATGCAACACATGCAACTCTCAGCTGGAACTGAATTTATGAATTTTATTATTATTTATTTATTTTATTTATTTTATTTCTTTTATTTCTTTTATTTATTTTATTTATTTTATTTATTTTATTCATTTTATTTATTTTATTTATTTTATTTATTTTATTTTATTTATTTTATTTATTTTATTTATTTTATTTATTTTATTTATTTTATTTATTTTATTTATTTTATTTATTTTATTTATTTTATTTATTTTATTTTATTTTATTTTATTTTATTTTATTTTATTTTATTTTATTTTATTTTATTTTATTTTATTTTATTTTATTTATTTTATTTATATTTTATTTATTGTATTTATTTTATTTAGTCTATTTATTTTATTTATTTATTTTTTTTATTTTATTAATTTTATTTAATAACTCTCAGCTGGAACTTAATTTATGAATTTTATTATTATTTATTTATTTTATTTATTTTATTTATTTTATTTATTTTATTTATTTTATTTATTTTATTTATTTTATTTATTTTATTTATTTTATTTATTTTATTTATTTTATTTATTTTATTTATTTTATTTATTTTATTTATTTAATTTATTTAATTTATTTAATTTATTTAATTTATTTGATTAATTTTATGTATTTGATTTATTTATTATTTTTATTTTATTAATTTTATTTTTGGGAATATTTATAAATATGAGGCTTGCAACACATGCAACTCTCAGCTGAATTTATGAATTTTATTATTATTTATTTATTTTATTTATTTGATATATTTTATTTATTTTATTTATTTAATTTATTTTATGTATTTTATTTATTTATTTTTTTATTTTATTGATTTTATTTTTTTGAATATTTATAAATATGAGGCATGCAACACATGCAACTCTCAGCTGGAACTGAAATTATGAATTTTATTAATATTTATTTATTTTATTAATTTTATTTATTTTATGTATTTTATTTATTTTATTGATTTATTTTATTTATGTATTTTATTTATTTATTTTTTAATTTATTTTGTTATTTATTTTATTTTTGCGACTATTTATAAATATGAGGCATGCAACACAGGCAACTCCCAGCTGGAACTGAATTTATGAATTGTATTATTATTTATTTGTTTAAATTATTTAATGTATGTTTTTATTTAATTTATTTAATTTATTTTATGTATTTAATTTATTTAATTTATTTAATTTATTGATTTATGAATTTATGAAATAAAAAAAACTTATTTAACAATGTTTTGCCAGCATAAAATAATTTTTGAGTTAAATGAAAAAATTTCTAACAGTTGGCAACATTGTGTTGTAAAGTTACAAATGTGGCGTACACAAGTTTAAATGATTTCTTTAATACTTTTAAGCATATCAAATACATGATCGCTAAAAACTTCAACCAAAATGCTTTTGGCAACATGTGGCAACGCTTTGCTGCAAGTGACATAATCGCTTTGTCGCCTTTTTGGGGGCATTTTTCGTTATGGGTCGTTGCCTATCAGCACACAGCCGCCACAGCGTCAATTCGGCTGCATGCAACACGCTGCTTCTTCTTGCTGGCTGCATGGGGCATGGTTGCCGCGCGCCCGTTGAATGGCGTGTATTTTGCAATTTATTGGCCACATTTTTGCGGGCATTGCGTCAAATTGTGTGCAAAATTCAAACGCGCCGCGCTTTGCGGCACAAACACACTCCCACACATGCACACACAAACACGTGGCGCCGGCCAGTGGGCGGCCTAAAACTGATTCATATGCGCGTCGCTATGTAAATGCAGACGCATAAATTATTAAATTCACATTTTGCAGCTACTTATCTGGTTGTCTGTCCCGGCGTGCGTCCGGCTGCGCGCGCCGTTGCACGCATAAAGCATGTGGCATGTATGAGTGTGTATGTGTGTGTTAATACGCTGGCGGATGTAGCGCAATTGTGAGGATTAAACTGCGAGGAAATAATGCAAAGCGGAAACGGAACGGCTGGTGGCAGCCAAAAAAACCGAATAACAACAACAACTACCAAAACAGCAAAAATAATAATAAAATATTGTTGCTGTTGCCGCATGCGGTTGGCTGTTTGGCTTTCTTTTGCATTCACATTTTATACATATTATGATGTTTTTGTTGTTGCTGTTGGAAGTATTTTTGCAACCTTTTTAAGCGGAAAACGCTGCCGCGGCTGGTAGCAAATACGCGAAACATCAACAAATTTTAATATTTTCCGGATTAAGTTCACTCGAGTATGCACCCACACAGACACTACCAACACAAACAAAATTCTACACACACACACGCACTCAACCACACACATGCACAATCAAGTGTCTGCTCTTGTGAACGGAAGCGCACAAGTGGGCGTTTTGTGAGGGCGCGGAGGGCGCGGGGGGGCCAGATTGAAGTGGTGTGGCGCTGAGTAGAGGATTGTCTGTGGCTCATTGCGGCAAATGCAAATATTACATTCCATATCCCGCCTTCCACCCGCTCACTGCGCCGTATTTCAAATGTATTTTCATGCTTTTTTGTTATTGTTGTCTTTGTTGTTGCTGCCTGCCGCAACATTTTGCCCATATTAGATTCTTAAGTATACTTAAACATTGTGCAACTGAGCGTAATGAAACAAAACAAAAACAACAACAACAACATAAGCGCATAAAAACGCAACAACAACAACTGTGGTGGTAACAAAAATTGAGAAGCAAAACAAAAAAATTTCAAATTGCCATTTGTTGCATTTTGTTTTTGTGTTGTGTTTTTGTTGCTTATTAAAAAATGATAAACCGATCTTAAGGCTTCATTACCGTTTTAAATTATATTTTTGTTGTTGTTGCTGCGATTATTTTAGTATATATTTTTGTCTGTTGTCTTCTGTTGTTTCAGTTGCCTGGCAGCGAGCGAACATTAGTGTTGGCGTAATTTCGCGGATTTGTTGCTAAAGGATTTGTGAATGTTGCTAGGACGTCGTAATTGACTTAAGCTCTTCCAACGAATATTCTTACACTTAATTCCACTCTAACAGCCAACGAAATGAGATGCTTGACGTGCGCCTAAGTACGGAGATCAGTCGGACAAAGTTGCAGTTAAGCTGGGGGCCAACATTTAATGAGACATTTCATTTGGCGGCTAATTAATAAAATATGGGTTTGGGTTTAATATGTAAAATATTTATGTATTAAAATAGGGTTTAGTGTGGAGCTTACGATATATTTTGGGTATCTTATGCGTAGAGATCCATGGGATTTGAAGATGGTCCAATTTTTAGGCTTCTACTTTACTTCATTTGATTCTTACTTTTCTGTTGGCTGGAAGGCGTGAATAGTTTTTGGAGAATTTGCTGGTTAGGCAGGATTCTGTTCTGCTAAAAACAGTCCTCCCGGGTTGGGAATTTCACAAAACAGGCCATTTAATTGTATCCCTTTCGGATTCCTTATATGAAACGCATTAGTTTTCGTTAGAGGTCTGCTGTAGTCTTCGACTTTCCTTCTGAAGGATGACTACTTCTTTAGTGCAAGCAGGTCCTTGTGCATAATGGTCCAAAATGCATCCTGTTGTAAGGATGTTTGTTCCAGCCGCTGTCTCAGCATCTTTCATACATGGCCTATAAATTTAATTCTTAAGATTCAGGTTAGAAATCTTGTCATGCGAGATGAGGCCTGAAGTTTCCATATCCCATTATAACTGCAGTCTGACATCTCTGTCTAACTAAGATCCTTTCTGGCTTCCCTACTCAATGACTTTTAGGATTAGCTCTAAAGATTTGTAATTGGTTACATTCTTCTATCTTTTCAGTTTGAGTGAGGTCTACCATATGGTTGACTATACTTTTCACAGTTGAACTGTTGAGATCGACTTTAGGCTTACGGCCACAGAAGTCATTGTCAGACCCACTTTTGGTCAGGATGTCCAATAACTAATTTTGATTTGTTTCAAATATATAAAATAAAAAAATGTTAAATAAACAAATAAAAAAATAAATAAATAAATAAATAAATAAATAAAAAACAAATAAATAAATAAATAAATAAATAAATAATTAAATAAATAAATCAATCAATCAATAAATAAATATGTAAATCAATCAATAAATAAATAAATAAATAAAGAAGTTAATAAAACAAATTAAAAAATATTAAATAAATAAATAAATTATACAAAATAAAAAAATAAATAGATAAATTACACAAAAAAAATAAATAAATAATAAAACAATAAAGAAAAAATAGGTAAATAAATAAATAATGAAATGAATAATAAATAATAAAATAAAAAATGAATAAACAAATAAATGCATAAATAAATAAATGAATAAATAAATAAGTTAGTAAATAAATATATAAAAAACATAATTGAATAAGTAAGTATGTAAATAAATAATGAAATAAATAAATAAATCAATAAAATATAAATACAAAAATGATTGAATAATCAAATAAATAAATAAATCAATAAATGAATAAATAAAGAAGTAAAAAGATAAAGAAATAAATAAGTAAATAAAATAATAAAGAAAAAATAAAATAAATAAATAATAAATAAATTAATTAATTAGTAAATAAATAAATAAACAAATAAATAATAAATAAATAAATAACTAAATAAATACATAAATAAATAAATAAATAAATAAATATATATCTAAATAAATTAATATTATAACTGCATAATAATTGTTTATTTTACTTTGTTCCGAATTATATTTACCTTACAACAGTGGCGCATACAGAATTTAATTTTTTTTGGGAGATTTTGCGTACAATTTTTGAGCTAAATACCAATCGAAACCATAGTTGGTACCAGCAATTTTTGTGTTTGGGGGTTCGAACACCTAAACCCCTCCTGTGCGCACCACTGTCTTACAATTGGCCACTAAGTGCCACATACTTTGGAGTCTTTTATGGATTTCATAAACGATCTGTTTCTCAAAAGTAACTAAAGTCAATTTTACGATCCAGAATTTATTTCTTCAAAATATTTTTTTTTGATTTTTTCTCAGAGTTCTAAACTTACTAGTAAGATTTGACGTTAGTCCACATAAGCACTCGGGTTTATTTTTCGCTTTTGGCCTTATTTATTTTCTTTCTTGTTCACATAATGTCTTTTCCTCTTCACTGTGAAATGTTGTCAAAATTTCGATCACCTTAAATTTTAACTTTCACTTTATTTATGCTACAAGTTAACTAACTCTTTGGCTTATCTTTTCCTTTTCTTTCTTTCACAACACTATTTTCTTTCATTCTGTTCCATTTTTGCTGCTTTCATATTCCATTACTTCCATTCTCAACCCCTTTCTCTTTAATTACATTTCTCACCAAAGTGCAAAGCATACTTTTAGGCAATCAAACATTCTTCTCACTGACAACAACAACAACAACAGAATAGTGCACTTTGCTCGTTTCGTTTATTCGGTTTGGTTTTGTATTGCAATGCGTCGTTACGAGTAGTGCACAATTGTTTTGTTGCAATATGTCAGCGCAACGTGCAACACGGCATCACAGACATGAAAATAATCAAAATGATGCGTTCAGTCGGGCACATTTTGCATTTTTAGAATAAAGGCCAAAGTGTGCCGGCTGCAACTACTTCGGTATTCACTGCCAACAAGGACAACGACAGAAGGCTCAGAAGACTCAGTAGTAGTAGTCAAAGTTTTCTGGTGAGGTGTGCAGTGTAAGCCGTTGTAACGTTCTGTTGTCAATGTGAATAGTGATGACGCGCATTCGGCAACAATGACATTGCCAACAACAATAAAACAATTGCAACAGCGGCAACAATTCGGAAAGGCAGCCGTGTATTGCACTTTGCATTGTTGTTGGTTTTAGTGAATGCACCAAAACACACACACATATACATATAGTACATACATACATACTCCTGTGCCTTGTCTGACTTTCATTGGTTTCAGTGTCGTTTTGTTGTTTTTATTGTGTTGCAAAATTATGCAAATGTTGATGTTGCACATTGGTGATGTCAGTCGCGTGCAGCGTTAGCGTCATTGTAGGCTTTGTTAGTATTTGTCGAGGCGAATATCTTACAAAAGTCGAAAGTCAAAAACTGCAAGCAGCGACCTCAACTGTGGCAAGTCAAGTTGGAAGAAATGCTTGAAAAATTGCAGAAAATATGCAATGCAAGTGTTTTCTTGTTGTCAGTTGACAACTACGTAACGTTGTTAAAGCCAAGTTGCCACTTAGCAACCGCGTCTGATAATTTCTCACACGTTGTTGTTGTTAATTTTGTGCAGCGCTTTGGTGTTGTTGTAGCTCAGTTTTCACATTCAACATTTTCTGCTGACTTCTTATTGCTTCATGGTTGGCTGTTGCTGTGAGTTGTTGTTGGCGCTGCACCCTCGGCGTTGTGCTTGACATGCCGTGCGGCAAACATTGAAAGCGAGATGCCACATTTAATGTGGCAGCTGCAGGTTTTCTCTGCGCCCCCCAACATCGAGTTGCATCGGCAAGGAGACAATGTGCCACATGGCGGTTGACCCATGCTACACTTTTCCATTTGTTGCTGCGTTTGCTTTGACCTTTCACGACAGCGTGGCTGCCACGTGATAGTTGCACGTTGCCACAACGGGAATTGAGCGTTGCAAGTGGGCGTTGTTGTTGCGTTGCACGAGTGAAGTGATGCAATTTTCTTGTTAACTTTTTATGGGGTGTTTGGTGGCTGGAGTGAAATTTAATGCGCGAACAGAGAGAGAAAAGAGGGACAGAGAGAGGTAGAATAGGGGACTGTGAAGGGAAGGAAATTAAGAAAAAATATTATAAATACTATATATGCGTCTGAGAGCTGGTGGAATTGTGAGTGGCTGAGTGCAACTGATTAGAGGTAGAAAAAAGAGTAGGGAGTGTAGTAGGAAGTGTGGTGGAAAGTGTAGAGAAAGTGTAGTGGGTGTGATGGGAATTGTTGAGGTGTGGTAGAAGTATTAGATGTACTATGAAAGTAGCAGTGGTGTGGCTAGTGAGGGGAGAATGGGAGAAAAGTGTGCATTTGTTGGGGGGAATCATGTGCGAGATATGTGTGTACAACGAACAAAAGGAAACGAGAATAAAGTGAAAGTGAGTGCAATGAAAGCGAGTAGAAATGGTGTCAGTAGGGGAATGATAGCATAAATTTATAGCTAGACTTGGTCCTTTGACTACCAGAGGCCGATGTTTGATTTATATGAAATTTTTAGGGTTTTAGTTCCATTTTTGGTATCAAATTTTTACTGACTTATAAAAGAAAATCAATTCTTAAGTTACTTAAATACTAGAAGAACATTTGCTACTCTTTCTTTGGGCATCACAATGGGCCTCAAGTTCGTACTATATTGTAGAGTGATTAATTGAGGTATATATTAACCCTTTACACGGTACAGTTGCATATCTGCAACCAACCGTAAAATTGCCCGTAATTTCGGAAGTAATTATCAAAACGACTCTTTTTTGCTATTTTACAACTATGCAAGGTTCCTTTTTTGAAATACTGGCATTAGTGAAACAAAAGTGATTAGAACTTATTAATAAAAATCACACAAACATTTTGCGAAAAATGCGGAGTAGGACTATGCTACAACAAACACATTAATTGCTTTAAAAATTTTCATTTAAAACTAAACATACATATTAAAATAAAAAAACAAATTTTAATGCTTTTTGTTTTTTTTGTTTTTAATGTTTTTTACAAAAAAACCTTACAAAATTAAGGTATATTAAAAAAAAAAATACGTGTTTTTTTTAATTTAGGTTTATATATAAAGAACAACATTTGATGAAAAATTCGCTGTTGCCGTGTAAAG
Source organism: Melieria picta (assembly GCA_964056695.1). Classification (NCBI taxonomy): domain Eukaryota; kingdom Metazoa; phylum Arthropoda; class Insecta; order Diptera; family Ulidiidae; genus Melieria; species Melieria picta. Next base: position 126,791,237 of record OZ057399.1, on the reverse strand, counting down.
GGTTAAGAAGTTTTTGTAACAAATAATGCAGATAATTTTTATATTTAAGTTCATTAGTTGTTGCCATTTCATCATAGAAAGACTTAACCTAACACAGCGTCTAACTAAAAGTTATTAAGTTGTATTGTTGTCAGAAAAAAGCACACATTGTCATATGCGGCCAGATGGAAGAATCACTGCAATCCTGGAGCTGCAGTTGTATTCAAAAATTTAGCATTTTAGGATGAATGTGTTTCGTGCACTTAGAGCAACTTTTCGTCCAAATAATTGGTATACTGAGCCCATAATTTACATACCATTGAAAGATTTGAAACCCAAATTTCATTATGGAATAAAAAAATTTGAGACCAAAAAGGCCAGTAAAGTAAAAAACTAGCAGCGATAGCTAAAACTGTATGAGATGACTGTGACGAATCGACCGAAGCTCCTTCTTGGTTTGTCGTTTGCAACAAATTGGCAGTTTTACATGAAGATATTGGTTTCAGATCATACAAAATTCAATCCATAAAAAGTAAAGCCAGTCAAACTTTTGCATTGCCATCATATCAGTCAGTTTAGGATCTTGAAAAGCATTAAAAAGATCCACTGTTTTGGACTAAATCTGGCTTTATTCAACTCGTTTAAGTGTTGAAATTGACCGATTTTCCGCACAGTCATCGTTTCAGTTTTTGAGCTCTAGGAAAGCTTTAAAAAGATCCACTCTTTTCGAACAAAATTTTGTTCAGCGATGAGGTTCATTTCTGGCTTAAGTTGGTTCGTTCAAGCCTTGAAGTTGGCTGATTTTTTGTACCACTATCGTTTCGGTCTCTGGGATCTTAAAAAGCATTAAAAACGACTAAACGATTTGGATTAAATCTGGATTTATTCAACTCTTTCAAGTGTTGAAATCGACCGATTTTTCGTACAGCTATTGTTTCAGTCTTTGGGCTCAGGAAGCAAATTCACTCTTTTCGAACAAAATATTGTTCAGCGATGGGGCCCACTTCTGGTTTAAATTGGTTCGTTCAAGCATTGAAGTCGGCGGATTTTTTGTACCGCCATCGTTTAAGAGCTTCGAAAAAGATCCAATGTTGTCTCAATGTTGTTGTTGTTGGTCAACAAAATTTTGTTCAGCGATGAGATTCATTGAAAACTGCTACTTCAGAATGGGAGCTGCAGTTACGGTCAGTAAATATTTGAAAGAAATATTTTTTGAAAATATTTACATTTATTTTCAAAAAATATTTTTTCTTTTATTTTTCTTCGTATGATAATAAATGATAAGATTTGGTTATTTAAAAAAAAAAAAATACTCATAATTATGTTAAATGCAGTTATGTAATGTACTGTAACAGTTATAAGTTTTATTATAAAAATCAATGGTTAAGAGCTATATTTTACTTTAATTTAATGACTCAACAAATAACAGTTATTTGTTATTTATATTTTAAAAATCCTATAATAACAATTATTTTTGATTTATTTTTTATTATTTTTTATTAGTTAATTTTGTTCAGCGATGAGATTCATTGAAAACTGTTACTTCAGAATGGGAGTTGCAGTTACGGTCAGTAAATATTTGAAAGAAATATTTTATGAAAATGAATGTAAAGATTGGCTTCTACGTATGATAAAAAATGATAAGAAAAATGCATTATTGATTTGATTATTTTTGAAACAAATTTTCATAAATATGTTAAATGCAGGGACCGTAACAGCTTTAAGTTTCATTATAAAAATCAATGTTTAAGAGTTAGTTTTTTACTTTTAAGAGTTTTAATGATTTTTATTTTAGTTGTCCTATGATAACAATTATTGGTGACTTTTATTTAAATAAATCATCAGTAAGAATCAGTCAGTGACTTATTTATAAAAGTTTAGTTGTATGTCCTTTCCTTCATAGTTATTGTTTCATAAATAGTTTTCATAAATTACTATTTTCTCCGGTCAAAATAAAAAAACTCAAAAAATCAATGCTTAAGAGTTATTTTTTTACTTTTTAATGACTTAACAAATAAAAGTAATTTTTTATTTACATTTTAAAAATCCTATAATAACAATTATTTTTTATTTTTTTCTTATTAGTCCACAAATAAATTTGTTTTCCATTTTTATTTTAGTTCTCCTATGATAACTGTTGAATACTTATCTCGTGCAGCGGACTCGAATACAGAAAAACGCGTGTGTCGAGTTTCACAGTTTGAACAGAAAGGGGAGAAGTTTTATTCCGGAAGTGAAATATGACATTTACACATGACTGAGCGTTTAAGATAAATATCAAGATAAAGATAACGACAAGACTTAAAGCTGTGTTTAGTTATTCAAGCAGCATATAAATTATTTAAACTGTATTTCAACAATAACAATTATTGGTGACCTTTATTTAAATAAATCATCAGTAAGAATCAGTCAGTGAATTATTTATGAAAGTTTTATTGTATGTCCTTTCCTTCATAGTAATTGTTTCATAAATAATTTTCATAAATAACTATTTTCTCCGGTCGAAATCAAAAAATCAAACAATCAATGCTTAAGAGTTATTTTTTTACTTTTATTTAATGACTCAACAAATAAAAGTAATTTTTTATTTATATTTTAAAAATCCTATAACAACAATAATTTTTGATTTTTTTCTTATTAGTCCAGAAATAAAATTTTTTTTGATTTTTATTTTAGTTCTCCTGTGATAACAATTATTGGTTACTTTTATTTAAATAAATCATCAGTAAGAATCAGTCAGTGACTTTTATTAATAAAAAATTAAATGTATGTCCTTTCCTTCATAGTAATTGTTTCATAAATAGTTTTCATAAATAACTCCGGTCAAAATCAAAAAATCAAAAAATCAATGCTTAAGATTTATTTTTTGACTTTTATTTAATGACTCAACAAATAAATGTAATTTCTTATTTATATTTTAAAAATCCTATAACAACAATAATTTTTGATTTTTTTCTTATTAGTCCACAAATAAAATTTTTTTCGATTTTTATTTTAGTTCTCCTATGATAACAATTATTGGTGACTTTTATTTAAATAAGTTATTAGTAAAAATCAGTCAGTAACTTTTATTAATAAAAAATTAAATGTATGTCCTTTTCTTCATAGTAATTGTTTCATAAATAGTTTTCATAAATAACTATTTTCTCCGGTCAAAATCAAAAAATCAATGTTTAAGAGTTATTTTTTAATTTTTATTTAATGACTTAACAAATAAAAGTAATTTTTTATTTACATTTAAAAAAATCCTATAACAACAATAATTTTTTATTTTTCTCTTATTAGTCCAAAAAGAAATTTTTTTGCGATTTTTATTTTAGTTCTCCTATGATAACAATTATTGGTGACTTTTATTTAAATAAGTTATCAGTAAAAATCAGTCAGTGACTTTTATTAATAAAAAATTAAATGTATGTCCTTTCCTTCATAGTAATTGTTTCAAATATAGTTTTCATAAATAATTTCCGGTCCCTGGTTAAATTATATTTTGGAATAGACTCAGCACCTAACAAAAATACAGCACGCCCGTACATGCCACAATAATAGTCAGTTGATCAAATTTATGCATTTAATTACATTCATATCTACCGAAATAGAAGTCAGTTAATAAAATTTAAGTTGCCACATGACACACATTTTTTCTTCTGCAACGATTAGTTTTTGTTTTGTTATGGTTTCTATGCTTTCAATGTAGTAGTGGAAGTCAAAACGTAGAAATCAACCATTCGGTGTCATGCAACTAAGCAACGAAGTATGTTTTTTTTTGCATTCACCGCTTTTAATTGCTGCCACACAAGTGTGCCATCGTCTTGTGCAGCCTCAGTTTGTTGCAAGTATTGCACATTGTGGCAGTAGATGCGAGTCTAATTGAGTTAAAAGCGTTGGTAGCAATTAGTTACGAATTCACTAGAAAACCTAATTGCCTGTTGCCATGTTGCATGTGGCTGCCATGTTGCACGTGTGGCATGTGCAAATATAACAACAATCCGTGCACGTTGAAAGGGATATGTTTATTTTTAATAAAATGTGGCGCTCACACTTATAAATCCAAAACAAAACATTTCTCAGAATTCAAAGAAATAAACTTAAAGTATAATTTTATAGTTAAAGAAAGAAGAACAAGCATTAAAGATTACTAAAGGAGATTAACAAACAATATTAAGTTACAGCTAAACATGTGGTCACCAAATCAAGCGAAAAACAACAGAGAAATAATTTAAGTAAGCGCTTGATTTGACATTCACACACAAGCACACTCACACCTACACAAACACACAAAAGCACACATAAGAGCCGCAGAAAACCAGATGATAACACACTTAGATGATTACCCACCTACACCAATCGTAGGATACACAAATCAAAAGCTTAGCCAAATGGAGACAAAACATGGCCAAAGGATGACAGCGACCGACAGAAAGGACAGCGGGCGGGCGCGCGGCGCCCATACAAGCTGGCATTAGCAGCTACATATTTGTAGTTTTCGTATTAGTTTTAGTAGATATGTGTGTGTGGTTTTTGTTGTTGTTGGCAGCAAGATATAAACAAAAGGGCGCATCGAGAAAGTTCAAGTCCAGCGTTGTTGTGTGCGTTGGCTGGAGTGCGGTCCCATGATGAGTCAGGCCAATATTCAAGCATTTATTGTAGCAACAAAAACAACAACAACAACAACAACAACAGAACTGACATCAGCATGATTATAACAGCAGCAATACTGAGTTTGTTGTACGGCGACAAGGATAATTCAGGGTCATGTCGCTTCCGTTTGATCGAGCACTTCCGGTCTGCTGCATCTTACATTACCAATGCGACATACACGAGCCGCTTCCACACACACACACACACACATACACACACATAACACACATGCAAACAAGTGCTTGCATAATCCGACAGACTGTTGGCATTTTCCATTTATTGTTGCGGCGACAACAATGGCGATGGCGCAAACATTGCGAACGTCTTTATTTGGCATTATTGGCCAAATTCATATCACGTTCGCAAGTAGCTTTGCCGTTGCTGTTCCTACGCCTTTTGCCTTGTCGGCACTCGCCCACACAGTTCGCAAAAATAATCAACTGGCAAATCTCTGGTGCCTGTGCGCCAACCTGACGACCTGCGACTGCGACTGGCCTTCGTGGCGTATGAGTGATTTCCGCCAATATGTTTTGAGCGCCGCGCGTGCCCGACCGACCGATCGATGTGCACCTTATTTGGTATTTTCAGCACATCGGTGATGGCATGTTTGTTTTGTTGTTGTTGTTGTTGCTGTTGTTGAGTATTTATACGGCATTTCCGTGCTTGTGGCTGTTGTTTCTTTTTTTTGTGTGTTTTGAGCGCAAATGCGCGTGCGTGTGTGTGTGTGTGTGTGTGTGCGGTACAAATGACAAGCAAATTTGCTGCGTTGCATTTGTTGCATATTAAAATGTTGCCACTTGGCACACGGCACCAATGCCGGTTGCCACCTTTGCTATTTTTATTTGAAAGAATTTTTTTTTGCTTTTAATCAAACAAAATAAATAAGTAAATAAATTCGTTTGCGCTTTCGTTGGTGTATTTTGTTGGCGCTGTTTGTTTGCTTATATCGTTGTTGCTGTTTGTTTGTTTGCCAGCGTGTTGGTCAATTTGACTGCGGCCACTTATGCGCTGTGGCACGCCATGTTTGCCTGTTGCATGTCCATGCACTTCATTTCATTTTGCGCTGCTGTGCCCCCGTTGCACAGTGGTTGCTGCCATAGGCCAACAATAAAAAATTCGAAGTCAAAATTTTAAAATTAAAAGTAACTACATAGTCTCCTATTTGTTCAAGCTTTCTAACGGTACATTTTTTTGGTTTGATTCTTGCGGTACTTTTTGAAAATAGCATCAGAAGTGAGAACATTTGTTCACTTGGTTAGTGCAGTGTGAGCAGCGTTTTACAATAATCAATTTTGAAGTGTTAAAAACTTTATTAAAAAATCAACAAATTTAAAATTAAAAAAATTGATATTGAACTTACAGATATTAAACTTCATTTTAATTAATGAGATATATTTAAATTGAAGTGTACTTAAAAACAAAAATCAAAAATTACAACTACTATATTCTGTGTTTTTCGTCTGACTCCTAGAATTTCACTTAAAGTTTTAGTTGTGTTCCCCCTCATTGCCCCCATTGATCTTTTTTCTTAATACTAAGCCACGTTTTAAGATTATAATGTGTTAGTTTCAGCTGCTAGAATTTGCCAGGCTTCGTGCAATCTTCCACAGACTGTGACCTGTACTAAAAATGGGGCGCAAACCCAGAAGTGCAAAAGAAACTTGGCATTTTGTGCGGTGGTGTTGTTGTTTATTTGTGTTATTATGTTGTTTTTTTTTAAAATCGAGTGATGTAAATATAATGTGTTTTGCAATTTTTTTACTTCCCTATTTTAACCTTCACCTTGACACCAATTTTTATATACGGTGACTGAAATTATTTACTTGTGTAAATATTTTTGTTTTCATAGGTCTTATGAGGACAGTTTTCATTTTTTTTAAATCAGTTGGTAATGTTGAAGAAGTTTGTTGTCCAAATGTGGAAGGTGAAATGGGAGCAAAGGGGTTTTAGACCCCACAAATTTGGCGAATTAGTAAATCTGGCAAAATAAATGTCATAACAAGTGCATATTTAAAGATATTCTCACAAAATTTCGTATTTGAGATTTATGTGTAATACTGAATCGCATATCTAAATTTGAACAAGATTGCCCAACTGTATCATATAGCTGCCATAGGAACGATCAGTTAAAAATGTGTCGTATTCAAAACTTTTTATACAAGTGCTAAATTTTATGTTAAAGCTAAAGCTATGCTTTCAGGTTAAAAAATAAGTGTTGAAAAATTTAGAAATTTTGCGGTCGATACTGCTAAGAGGCTGACAGAGATGTATCCATGGTACTATCACAGACAACTCATCAAGTTGATGAGTTATCTGTGGTACTATCTTCCACCTTCTGTTCATAAAATTTTAATTCACGCTCCGTTTTGAGTTAATAAAGTTTTGCGTACAACTTTTGAGCCTAATATTGTTTGAAACCATAATTTTCACCAGAAATTTTTTTTTTTGGGGGGGGGCTTGAACTCCCCAAACTCCCTGGGTGCGCCTCCGAGCCTGTATATATTTAAATTTTGTCGAGCAAAATCGTGGAAACAATTAGTTTTTCATTAAAATAAAACAGGAACAAATTTTTTACCATTTCCTAACAAGGGGACAGGCGTATAGATGTCCGACCACGCCCATTTTCACATGAAATCATTGCCACATTTTCGGAAACACGTGACCAAAGTTTCAAGCTGATATCTCTGCTAGAAGTATTTTTGACCACTATGCCCATATAAGTCCGACCACTGTGCGTTGCCGCAAAATACATTTTTTAATGCTCACTTTCACGGTTTTTTGTACATATTTCGCCGGAAAATTAGCACTATTTGTTGCTGCTCCGCCCCTGCGCTCTTCACACTGTACTAAGTTGCGCGCCTTCGCATGTCGCTTCACTGTGCGCGTTATTATGCGCCGCGCCAGTCAGTCAATGTCAACGTCAGCGCGCTGACAACAGGCGTCGACCGTGGTTTTTGCCGCTCGCCGCTCACACCAGCTGCCAGTTTGCTGCCACAACAACAACAACTGAACGTGCATTAGCATCATTTTGCAACACCCGCTCCCGACTCGGCTGCTGCTCCCTATTCCGTCCTGTCACCCCTTCACGCTTTTATCCCCCTTTTTACTTTAATTTTCTTTAATTTTCCACTGCTGCGGCATTACTGCGCTCTGTTGCATGTGTATGGGTATTGTGTACGTGCCACAGCGGCTGCAAACACTCTCGAAATTGCAACGAGCTGTTAGCAACTTTTGCTATCCTCGTTGCTACTGTTCGTGTTCGTGTTGTTGTTCTTGTTGCATGTGCCACACCCCAATGGTTGCATATAATAATTGCATCTCAGCAACGTCAAGCATCGCTGTTGTTGTTGTTGTTGTTGTTGTTGCTGCTGGCTTTTCATATGCTAATAACAATTTGTCGCAACGAAGTTCATCATCATTTGCGTACTCGTATATGCTGCCATTAGACGCGACAACAACAACAACAATAACCTTTGTAATTACTGGCAGCCATCAAGCGAGACGAGCGAAATGCCGCACACAATTTAAATTCATGCAACTTGAGCGCTTTTCTTGCTTGTTAAAACGGCTACCGTGCGCTGTCAACAATGCAACAACGATGCCGCTTGACTGAAAGTGACGATGACGTTGACGGCAGCAACGGAAGTTTTTGAAGTTGTCAAAGGTTAAAGGTGGCAATAAAATGTGGCACGTTTGATGTTGGCAATGCAGTGCAATTGAGAGGAGAAGTAGAGAGAGAGAGAGGGTAAGTGAGAAAGAGGGGTAAGTGGGGAGCGGGGTATGTGGTAAAAATAAATGTTATGCAATGAAGGCGATTCAAATTTTACTGTAGCTACTTTTTAGATGAAATTTGGTACAAGTTTTTGGCGAACATTTTTACTAATTGGAACTAAATGTGAATGCAGCAACAACAAAGTCATCATATATTCTCTACATTTTAGGTATCCTTCAGATTATCTGAACTCTAGTGCATGTAGCGTGTTGTAGCGTGTTTGCCACAGGTTGGGTGCCAAATTATGTAGCGGCGCTTACCAAAAACAACAACAAAATGTGTGTGTCAACAAGTGACCAAACACGAATTTGGTGGCCTAGCCCAAAATGCGCCACTTTCGTGGGCTAGCCCTGGCTTCTGGGTTCGAAAGAAGCGACTGCAGCTGGATTGCAGGGGGAAAGCCGATTTGGCAGAAGATTTGCCTTGACAACTTTTATTACATGGATAAAAAAAAAATTTTTTTTTACCTGGGTGAAAAATCGAAAATTTTTAGAATGTTGACTAATTGTTGTGTGATTGTTGTCTTCTTGTTGTATATAAATAATTTTAAAATTTTTTCAGTACTTTCACTTTATTTTTTTGAACTTTCAATTTACTTTTTAGAACTTTAAATGCACTTCTCAAAACTTTAAATTTTATTAATTTTTTCACGTGGCCCTTTCTGGCTCCTGGGTACGTCCGAATGCACAGTGATTCGTTCCATAGACAAAATTCAAAAAATTTATAGTCTCAAAACTTAACAATTTTGATGTCATTTGAAAGGTAAAACTCCAGCTAAGAAAACCCAAAAAAATCTGTGCAAAAAAATAATTAGTGCAATTGCAAGAGCTGCTCAAAGTCGGAACTTTTTTCACAAAAAATTGTAAACACATATTTTCTGTTTTTTAGTCTATTGAGTAAAAAAATTTTTTAAATACATGGTTACCAAGAAGTTGCTAAAACTTTCAATATAGATTAAGAAATGATGTGGCCATTTTCGCTTTTAATGTTTTCTGAAAATTTATAAAGCTGAGGGTTTTACTTCACTTTTAATTTAAAATATTTTTCTAAATTAAAAATCTGAAAATTGGCAAAACTTAGGGGAAAATATCTAAAAAGTATATGAAAGTATGTTCCTGGATTTTTTTGTATTTTAAGAAGCATTCTTTCTTTGTCGGATAATGTAATTACATCCTCCGATATCTTGCGATCTCAGAAAATAATTCAATTTGAAAAGTGGTCTAAACACCTATTTTTCGACAAAATTTATTTAATTTATCCCTAAAAGTATGCAATCAGCATGAACAATTTATAAAACTGCACAAATGCAAAACATACGTCTAGTATTATAATTTTTATTGCAAAACTAAAGAGTCCTAAGACAATTTCTGTTACTCTTAGCAATTACCAATGTTGAAGTTACCGATTAAATGTAAAATCTGAAAAATCTAGCCAACACACTTTGTGCTATAGCTCACCAAAAATGACGAAAATTGCAAATTTAAGTCTCAGGCATTGCCAAACTACAAAAGTTTAAGAAAAACAAAATGGAGATTTCAACATGGGTTAAGGTGTTGTATGGAGAAACGCGATTTAATGGGCCTATTGATTTCAAATTTGCTGAAAATACTCCGAATCAAAAATAATTTGATACGTATTTTCCAATTTTTCGAAAAAAAAATTTAACAGGGTGCCCCAAGGGTTAAGGTTCGTATACGGAAAAACTACTAAAACAAAACCCTGAACCGATTGGCCTATTGACTAGAAAGTTGGTGAAAACACTTGAAATCAAAAATAATTTTACACATGTTTTTAATTTTTTTGAAAATCAAAAATTAAGGGATAAACCATGGGTTAATAGTTTGTATGAAGAAATATGATTTTTTACACTTTTTTACTTTAAACTTGATAAAGTACTTCAAATACAAAATAAATTGATCCTTTTTTTTATTTTTTTTTAAATTAAAATTTGACGGGATCAACGACGGGTTAAGAGTTTGTTCAAAGCAACTGAAAAAACATGAATTAATGGACCTATTGTCGTCAAACTGGGTGAAAGTACCCGTAGGGACTATCAAAACCTAACGGGGCCAACTATGGGTTAAAAGTTTATATAGAGAAACAAGATTTAACCCTTTCGCTACAGATTTTTACTGGAGAAAGTTAAAATTTTAAATTTTACGTCTTAGGCTTCTATGTGATTATATTAGTAACATTCCATAAACAATTTTTAAATTTTCATACTCGGACCCTGTATTTTAGAGTGTTTTTCTATGAAAGCAACCACATCGTTGTGGCTGTAATAATTACTTAAACATAAAACTTTTTACGCATAACGAAAATTTGAATATTTCTTCATTTACTTCAGCCAAAATTAAAAAAAAAATTATCTAAATTGAAAGAAAACGCCAAATTAAAAAGTTATCTAAAGTTTTCTGCTCCTTCTTCCTTTGCTATGTCAAGATATACCATTAAAAAAAACGTGTATACTTCTCTTCTTTCAACTTAAATATTCAGTTTATTAATTTCGTATTTTTTCTAAAACTTCAAACTATTCTAAGGACCAATAAAAATATGTATTTTTTAAACCACAGAGGGTTGAGATGTCCACAAAGTAGCATGTTGCCATATGGCAACAAAATAGCGAAAGGGTTAATGGACGTTTTGACTTCAAATTTAGTGAAACTACTTAACATGCGAAATAATTCGATACGTGTTTTTCACTTTTTGAAAATCAAAATCTGACGGGGTTAACTATGGGTTAAACATTTTTGTGGAGAAATAAGATTTTAAGACTTTGACTTCAAACTTGGTGAAAATAATTTTAATGAGAAATAATTTGACAAGTGTTTTTTAATTTTTTTAAATCAAAATTTGACGGCATCAACCATGGGATAACACTTTGTTTGGGGGAAACATGACTTAATGCGCTAATTGACTTCGAATATGGTGAAAGAACTTCAAATGGGCAATAAAAGTTATAAAAGAAAGTTAAAAATAGAAAATTTAGTTAATGGGAGACAATTTTCCTTTTCATTTGATACCCATATCTTCATCATTGCACAACCGCAAATATTTAAAAAAATATTTGAAATGTGTATGTCCTTAAAATTTTAAAGTCCTTTAAAAAGGTTTTTGGGTCAGAAAATAAAAAACTGACTATGCCAAGATACTACAAATGACCTCTAGTTTAACGTCTATATGAACATTTGAATGGGTCTCGGAAAAATTAAAAAAATTTTTCGCACGGTGTAATAAATGAAAAGTTGGAGTTTTCACTCCGTGCATCATAACTTTGTTATTTTTCTTTCAATTCTATTGATGTTAGGCTTAATATTTGCTCAAATAATATATATTTCATCTTAGATTTTAAAACCAGAGGAGATCATTCATTTTATCTATAAAAAAATCATTCGAAAATGTATAATTTTTGAAAATGGTCGAAAAATTCACTTTTTTACAACTTTCATCGTCAGTAACTTACCCAAATCTCATCTGATTTGAACAACCGATATATCGTTGGAAAGGTTAGTTAATTGCCTTCTGAACGACTGTAACCACTTGTGTTAGTCGGATAATTGGTTTACGAGATATGTGCTCATAACTGAAATAAGAGGGAAAAAACGTGTTTTTCGAAGATTTTTCGAAAACGCTCCTTAAGAAAATTTTTTGATTTTCAGTTTCGTGTTCAGCAGCCGAAGATTAGTCTAAAAAATACGTTTGTTTTTAGGAGCACGCGATGAACCCATTTTTTGTCGAGTAGTGTAATTAATTTATTAATTTTTTTTAATTAATGGAGTCATCGTTTTGTGTTAAATGAATCTCTTTCAATTCATGCAAAACCTAAATGTAGAGTTTCTTTACAAGTCCAAGACGTGTGATTTTTCAACTGTTGTATGTGTTACATTTAACCTCATTGCAATCTCTTAATGGCTTAGAGTTATTTGCCGTCAACTTTGGTAGGTCGTCTAGATTGTTAATCATTCTATATATGAAAGAGTGAAATATCTCTGTCTGATCAAAAAACTATCATCCGCCTTACCACAACACTTATCGTTCATAACTCGACCAGAAATGCTGCACACCCAAAATAAATGCAATCAATTCGGTTTTTAATGCAAACATCTCATTTCTAGCGACTCCGTTCGCTCTCTCATGCCGCGTGCTCATCAGTCATTTGCGCTTATCGCTCGCTGCCACTCACCGCACGCTCTAAGCCCTCCAGCGCAAAGCGACGTTTACGTTTCCTTGCGCGCCAGTCCGGTCTTTAATTAATGGCACTTGCAGCTGCAGTCGACGCCACTCAACGCTTCTCCTTCGGCTGCGGCGGTTTCTTCATTTTCGCTCGCTTCGTCGTAGTGCTGCCGAAAATTATCTAAAACTTGGCGCACAAATAAATTGCCAAAGTATGTTCGACAATTTTTACAAAATTTAATCGCTCGTGTAATTGATGTATTCGAGCGGTAATTAGCAACACTTTGCCGCACAGACGAGCAGCCGCACACGCGCGCACTCACACCGCCGCCGCCGCTCGAACGTGCTGACAGTGACACACACACACACACACACACACACACACACACACACACAGCCACAGCATTCTGCTTGCAACGAAATGATAATTATTAATTTGCAGCAGTTCGCCGCAGTTGCAGCGATGGCGACACAGAGTGAGTGTGAGTGTGAGTGTGTGTGAGTGCTTGTCACGCTGTGTTTGTGTGCGTGTAACTGTGTCTGAGCGTAATTTATGTGCCTCACATAAATTTCACGTTGCTGGAAGAATGGCCGCGGCGCTCTCTGGACACTGGCTTCAAAACAAACCCAACAACAACAAAAACCAAAGCAACTTTCGGCTGCTGCCGCCACTGACTTTCTACTTTTCAGTTTGCCATTTGACAGCGGCGCGCGGGGGGAGGCATTGCGCGCAGCATTGCTTCACACTCTTCGCTTTCATTTATTGTGCATCGTAAATTTCTTATTTAATTTCCAGCCAAGAGCGGAACCTGCTTTCGCTTCACGTTTCCCCCCCCCCCCCCCCCCCCCCAAGCTTCAACGCTTTCGCTGCGAAGGTCGCACTTGGCGCACGCTGCGCTTCCCTCTCCCCAGCATGGCACTTTTCCGTTGGTTCTGCTGCCAAGCAATGTGCGGCTTCCAGCTTTCAGCCAACCCCCGACGCAGCAACGGAGCAGCTGCTCAACTTTCCGCTCGCATCCTTCCGTCCGCTGTATGCTTTTCGTTTTTGTTTTTTATGAACTCGAGCCCGACTAGCCGCCGTTGGCCAACTGTATGACTAGCTGGCGCTTTGCCAGCGTCACTGTGAAGCTGCAACTTCCGTTTCCGGTGTTGCGCCAACACTACTGTCACTTGGCGCTGCCGCTGCTGGTGTCAGTGTCGATGTCCGTATGGGTGTTGGTGTCGCTGCTGGTGTCGGTGCCGCTTCAGCATCGCACGTCTTGCCACATTACAAATGTCATCCATTTCGTTCTATATCTGCACGAGTCCTTTTCTATTTGTTTGTATGGATGTGTGTTGTTTTTAAGCACTTAAGTAGCTTTTACTTCTTGCGCGACACGTCCCCCACATTCCGCTTTACGGCCGCCTAATGAAGTAATTTCAATTAAAACGAGAAGCGCACCAAAATCCTCAGCACTTGAAGTAGACGACAATTTTTTGGGCGACAGCAGCGCTGAAGGATTAATGTGTCGACCTTTTTCACTTCTCACACGCGCCGCCATCTCCCCCGCACCGCACCCCACTCCACTCCACTGCCCAACATGGCATTTGACACACTCGTCCTCCTCTTTTGCTGCAACAACATTTTGTTTGTCAACTTAAATTTCAAATGCGCTCCATGCCCCGCTTTCGAACCCCACTTGAGCGTCGCGCGACTAGTGCGCTGGCGTGTTTCTGGCATGTTTTGCAGCGCGAAAAATGCGCGCCATTAAGTTAATTGGCGTGCGTTGACCCAACTCAAATGGGTTTTTATTTGTCAATGTTTTGCCGCCCGCCCGCCCGTGGATGCGCGCTGTCGCTAGTCCGCCTAGCATCGCCTAGTCGGCGCCACGCTAAGCACTTGCGGCCTACTCGCTGGCGCCGTTCTGGCTCCGGTGTCAGGTGCGATTTATGCTTGCAAAAGTCTTTTAATTACTTGTGAAAAATATGAATAAATTTCACCGTCGCACGGGCCAAGTGGCCTGCGCAACAAATGAACTGAAGTGCTACCAAAAATTTATGCTAATTTCATTTGGTTTTTGTTTTTGTTTTAATTTCTTGTCTGTTTGGCTTTTATTCGCTGCAAGAAATTATAAATGTTTTGGCATTTTTTGGCACTTGTTCGACAGAGAAATGTAAATTCGCAGCTCTATGGGTTGTGGCGCAAAAGATCGACAAAGTTCTCGCCGGGCTTCTAAACCGATTTCAAGCGAGAAATTTTTTTTAACTTTGTGTCAACAAATTGAACACATAATCTGCTAATGTGGTTTGCAATAACAACAAATGCAAAACAGCTCACAAAGCAAGAAACGTATTTAGATTTCAATATTTAAAGTTATTTGGAAATTTGGACAATTTTAAAGCAGGGACTTAACTATTATAAGTTTTCTAAGAAATTAATTGCAATGTAACTATTACAATGCAACATCAATTTTATTTGTTGATTATAATTATTATTTGCGACAATTAATTTTTACGTTGCATAATAACTGTTATAAGAAATAAATATTTTTTTCATTCTCGATAATTATTTTTTTGGGATTTTTTTTATTTACGTTGCTTCATAACTTTTATTTAAGACTTTTTTTATTTACGTTACCGATAACTATTATTTTGAGAAATTTTTTTTTACGTTGCTTCATAACTTTTATTTATGATTTTTTTTTCATTTACGTTGCCGATAACTATTATTTGATAGTAAATTTTTTTTACGTTGCCTCATAACTTTTATGAAAGAAATTTTTTTTATTTACGTTGCCTTACCACATTTTGAGTATGAATTGATTTTTAATTGTTTAGTTGTTGGTGGAAATTAGGTTTCTGCAGTTAATTTGCTTTGGTCAATTTAAAACAATTAAAAAATAATTCATATCCAAAATGTAGTAATTCAACGTAAAAAATTGTATTTAAAAAAAAAAAATAGTTATCGGCAACGTAAATGAAAAAAAATCATAAATAAAAGTTATGAAGCAACGTAAAAAAAAAATTTTTCAAAATAATAATTATAATTATTCATTCTTTTTTTATTTACGTTGCCGATAATTATTGGTAATTATCGGTAACGTAAATAAAAAAACTCATAAATAAAAGTTATGAAGTAATGTAAATAAAAAAAATTATCGGTAATTATCGGTAACGTAAATAAAAAAAGTCATAAATAAAAGTTATGAACTAACGTAAATAAAAAAAATTCCAAAAAAATAATTATCGAGAATGAAAAAAATATTTATTTTTCATAACAGTTATTATGCAACTCAAAAATATTAATTACATGATAATAGTTATAGGCGACGTAAAAAATTTCTTATTGGGAATAATTATTATAAAACAATAATTTTAGAAATTCCTTAAATTAGGGCAATTTTTTTATTCCCAAAAATATGGATAATAATTATTTTAGGTCCCTGTTTTAAAGGAATGATGGCATTTCAAACTCATTAACACTAGAATGCCCAAGGCAGTCATTTTGACTACATTGAGTTCTTTTATTGTAAATAACTTTTGTTGCATCGCTTTCTATTGTAAAAATATTTTTTACCCTAATTTTGCAAAATTTACCATAAATGCAGAGACCTTAAATAATTATTATCAATATTTTTGGAAATTAAAAAATTGCCCTTATTTAAGATATTTTTATAAATATTGCTTTATAATAATTATTTCCAATAAAAATTTTTTTATATGGTCTGTAACTATTATCATGTAATAAATATTTTTACGTTGCGTAATAACTGTTATGAAAAAAAAAATTGTTTTTCGTCCTCGATAATTATTATTTTGCGACTTTTTTTTACGTTACTTCATAACTTTTATTTTCGAGTTTTTTTATTTACGTTACCGACTTTTATTTTAAGATTTTTTTTTTACGTTGCTTCATAATTTTTATTTTCGATTTTTTTTTTTACGTTGCAGATAACTATTATTTACCAGACGTTGTGGTTTAAAATTATCAATTTCGGCATACGCAGCCAAAATTTGTATTGGAACAATTAAAAATCAATTTGAACTCAAAATGTGGCAAGGCAACGTAAAAAAAAAATTTTTCTTTAATAAAAGTTATGAAGCAACGTAAAAAAAAATTTTTTGCTAAATAATAGTTATCGGCAACGTAAAAACAAAAAATCGAAAATAAAAGTTATGAAGCAACGTAAAAAAAAAATTGAAAATAAAAGTTATGAAGCAACGTAAAAAAAAAATTCTGAAAATAATAATTATCGGTAACGTAAATAAAACAAATCGAAAATAAAAGTTATGAAGCAACGTAAAAAAAAATCGCAAAATAATAATTATCGAGGACGAAAAACAATTTTTTTTTTCATAACAGTTAGTGCGCAACGTAAAAATTAATTGTTGCAAATAATAATTAAAATAAAAAAAAAAATTATGTTGCATAGTAATAGTTACGTTGCAATTATTTTCTTAAAAAACTTATAATAGGTAAGTCCCTGCTTAAATGCCCAAAAGTAGTCATTTTGACTAGCTATATAAAATTTTCAGCAAATCTTACTGATAAATAGACAAATATGCATCTTCAATTGCGAGATATGAAAATTTCAAATAATTGCAAACATTTAAAAAAAATAATATCATAGTAGGCTGTGACAATTCTCAAGTTTTTCAATTCAAAATTCACTCATAAAATTCATTCAAAAATTCCAAATTCAAAATTTCGTTCCATTTTATACCATTTATGTGAAAGTACGCTATTTTATTTAAATGCATTTACTTTGGAAACCATAAAAAAATAAAAACTAACTACTTATTTTAGTTTAATCTCGTGTAGATTTATTCATATTTGCTACTTAAAAACCAATAAAATTAAAAAAAAGGCAGTAAACAATAATGTAGTCGAAATGACTACATATGGGCATTTTAGGTAAGTCAGATTGTCGGGCATTCTAGTGTTAACTCATACACCAGTCAATACTAACTTCATTTGAGATCCATAATGGCCAATATTTGCTAACCTTAGAAGTTCTTTATGACTGACTAGCAGAGGCCTGCGGCTTTGTACGCAAGTTGAAAGTAAATGGGGCCAATAAATCAAGTTTTTCTTAACCCATTAAGCCCTGAGCGTTGCGTTTGCGCAACGTTTGGGAATTTCGCTATATGAAGTAATTCATAAAGACAGAAGACTTGAAAATGGGTAGAATTGGATTAGAATTGATCGTTTTAGATTCTGCCATACTCAACTTTCAAAATTTTTTAAATATTCATACATTTTTTTCGATCAAAAGTCAAAGGTTTTTTTGGGGGAATTTTTGAAATTCAATTAAAAACACTTATTCTTCAAACCTATCAAAATCCCTTAGTGGGCTGCATTTTGCAATGCTAAACTATTTAAAAATAAGTTTTGAACATTTTTTTTTTATTTTTTAAACAAAAAATATGCTTTACGTTTTGTGTTGCGCGAATGCAACGTTGGGCCTAAACACAGCCAATTTTTATACAACGCAACGCGTGAAAATGTCAAAATCCAAGCAGCTGCTATTTTATTGGCACATTTTATTTTCGGCAAAAGTTTGATTTTGTTTATTTGTGTAATGTTTGCGAAAAAGTATTTGAAAAAAAGGGAAATTGAAAATACCCTGAATGATTCGGACGAGGAGGACGAAGCAGTAAGAAACTTCAAATACGCTGATGTCGTAGAAATGGTTGTGCTACCTCCCGATGAAGTTGACCAAATTAGTGACATAGAAGACGTTGAAGAAAGCATTCAGCTGCTATCGGATCAAGCGGAAGCCATTCCTAAAGAAGTTATAAATATGCGCAATAAAAACTAAAAGCTTACTGAAATTTTATGTTTTGTATATGACTAAGGCCCAATGTTGCGTTTGCGCAACGTGCCCTCCTGGTTCAGTGGGTGGCGGTATGCATTTTTTGCTTGATTTTTTTCTTGATTAGGTCAATTAATAAGATTGTGTAAAATTTTATGGAAATCGCACAAGCCTTTCTGGGGTCAGGTTTTAATGGGTTAGCCTTTTGTTGATCCCGTCAAATTTTTGGGAAAAAATACTTATTTCAATATTTTTCATTTGAAGTGCTATCACCACATTTGAAGTCAATTGGCGCATTAAGTCATGTTTCCCTAAACAAAGTGTTAACCCATGCTTGATCCAAGGTTTGATTTTGAAAAAAGTGAAAAACACCTGTCAAAATATTTCTCTCTAAAAGTACTTTCACCAAGCTTGAAGTCAAAGGGCCCATCAAATCTTGTTTCTTCATAAAAATCCCATAACCCAATAACCCATAGTTCACCCGTCAGATCTTGATTTTGAAAAGAACGAAAAACTCTTATCAAATTTTTTCGCATGTTAAGTGCTTTCACTAAATTTGAAGTCAAAAGATTCACAAAATCTTGTTTCTCCATATAAACTTTTAACCCTCTAGTTCCCAAGTTTTTAATCTTGTTGAAAAAATTACCAGTGATAGTTTTGTGGTGGAGAAGCAATGTTTGTTCGGGAAAAAAAATTTCATGTCAATAGGAGGCGTGATAGAGGGTGTAGAAAGTAGAAGGCCTACAGGCCTGCTTGGGAAACAAAGCAAAAAAAAATTCCATATGAAGATTTTTTTTTAAATTAATTTAAATTTTTAATTTTTTTTTAAATATATGTAAACATAAATAACGGGTAACAGTTTCAGTTCTGCGTGCAATTGACAATAAATTAAAAGGGGTGGGGGTAAGGCGAGGGGTAGTGTGTCGTGGGGTAGTTTATACACTGCTTTTGGGGGGTGTACTAACTAACTAAAAAATCGGTATAGGTACATATATATTGCGGTTCTTATTTTTTTTTAATGCCTTGTTATCTTTTCACACAGATGTCGATAAATCTACTCCATGAAATAAAGGACTAGGGGAGACTAGATCTCTCATCTACCCCCACGGACTACGCCTTAGTATAAATTTTTTCTACATTATAGTAGAAAAATAATGCTTAAATAGCGAAAAAATATCATCAATCACCGTTAATTACACTGTGCGTGAAATTTACCCTAAAAAATTTAGACATGGGGGGGGGGGACCTACTGAGCGACTTTTCTATAGGTATACTGAGTTGAGATCCACCAGCCGTTTGGCTGGATTGGCTCTAGTTTAAGAGAAATCCGACTTTGAAGCTTGCTCATTTTAGTCGAGTTTGTCGCTTAAGTCTACGAACGTTTAAATGCTAATAGGTCCTAAATCGTTCCGAATATCGCTTTACTGTCTTCGGCAAGTTTGTAGATATTTTAACGACCAACAAATTGGCTTAAGACACCAATCCAAAAAAAATACATATAAACTGTGTAATTGCGATTTGTGCATTTTTTTGCGCAGCACAACATGGCGTATGAGTGTCATTTATTTATATTAATATTACAATTAAATGACACTCATACGCCACGTTGCGCTGCGCCAAAAAATTCACAAATCGCAATTACACAGTTTGAATGTATTTTTACGTTATCTGACAACATTTATTTTATAAAATGGAGAATCCCCTTTTCATACGTGTAAACTCAGCTAAAAAAATCATAAGGTGTAATTTACAGAATTTTTTTAAGCTTAGGATGTCTACAGGCCTTCTTGGGAACTAGAGGGTTAAGCCATAGTTGACTCCGTTAGGTTTTGATTGTCGAAAAAATGTCTCACTACGGGTACTTTTACTTTTAAGTTCGAAGACAATAGGTCCATTAATTCATGTTTTTTCAGTATAAAAATAAAAAAACAAGTATCAAATTATTTCATATTTGAAGTACTTTCGCCAAGTTTGAAGTCAAAACGCGTGAAAAATCATATTTCTTAATACAAACTTTTAACTCTTGGTTTACCCCTTTAAGTTTTGATTTTCGAAAAAAATGAGAAACACATATCAAATAATTTTTGATTTCAAGTGTTTCCACCAACTTTGAAGTCAAAAGGCCAATCGGTTCAGGATTTTTGAGTAGTTTTTTTTTTTTGAAAAATACGTGTCTAATTTATTTTTGATTTGAAGTGTTTTCATTAATTAATAAATAAATAATTTGAAATTAATAGTACCATTAAACCGCGTTTCTTCATACAACACCTTAACCCATGTTTGGCCCCTTTAGACCCCGAATTAAAACAATCCCACCTTAGCGGAAATCCCATCATTACGCCACTGGCGTTGTGTATTTTGAGCTACTTCCAAGGAACCAAACATTCAAATCAGATCTTTTCTGTCATTAATTTTTTAAACTGGATGAAGCAATCACAGAAAAATAGCGAAAACTGGCAAATCGCAAGAGAATCGAGTATAAGCCTCATACATCTTTGATACCAACAAAAGCTTCTGACCTTGCAGCCTCAGATTACCATTCTTTCCAATGTTTGCAAAATTTTTTGACTGGTAGAACTTTCACTAATGATAACTAATCTGCAATCGCACTTGATTTAGTTTTTCACTGTTAAGGATCAAAAGTTCTATGAGCGCGGAATCATGAATTTGCCAAAAGCATTGTCATTGAAGGTCATCACCAGGGAAAGGATTTTGAGGACCTAAAAACCTATAAAAAAGACAAAATAAAATATTAAAAGAGGCACGGAAAGGCACTAAAAACTGCCAAGAAGGCAGAAAAAGGCACTAAAAACTGCCTAAAAAGGCAAAATAGGGCATTCAAAACTGTTAAAAAGGCAAAAACAAGCATTTAAAAATAAGAAAAAAATACTAGAAAATAATTTTGTTTCATCTGACGTATGCAACATACAATATTTATACCTCGTTTTTGTAAAAGAAAAGGAACGTCAAGGTTTTCAAAGATAGTTAAAAAACTAAAACTAAAATATTTTAATTTAAATGTAGGCACATATTTTAAATTCATATTTTATCTACTCATATAAAAGCATAAAAGCCGTACTTGTATAACAAAAAAAGAAAAAAAAAATGTTTGCGCTAACCGAACTTTTTGATTTTGCCATGTTTTTTTCTTTAAAGTTTCCACTGCACAACAAAAAATAACGGCTTAGGAATGATCAAATCAATGTTAAAACATTGATAAGTTAACGAAATTGCAATGTTGCTACCTAATTTTTTTTAGTTTCAAGGTATTTTTGTGAAACAAAAGGGGGAAAATATTAAAAACGAAATAAAAATAAAAAGGCGCTCGACAAATCTTGACAAAGGCATGTTGTGGCATTTATAGGTAAAATAGGCACTTAAAAAAGGCATTTACGAGTATGAGTGAAAAAGGCAAACTGTCTTTTTAAGGCAAAAAAAGGCAAAATAAAAGTGGTATATTTCTAATCAGGAGGACCTAATTCGTGCTCATTTTCAATCAGAAATGCTCTATCTAGCAGCAAACAAAAAAGGCAATTTCCACAAAATCCTTTCCCTGGTCATCACACACACACACACAAACCGAAAAAGATATCATTGATTCAGGTTCATTTGTTGTATAAAAATATTTAGTTTTATTTCACACCACAAAATCAAAATTATTTTCTTGTCAGCTTACTCCTTCTAGAATACTTTGACCTTGACAAAACTAAAAATGCTTTCCACTTTCCAATATTTTTTGTAAAAAATTTCCAACAAACACAATTTCAATGACAGTCTGTGCATACTTTTCGTTTTATTATTTTTAATTTTTTATTTCATTAATTTTTTTCGATTCGGTATCTTATTTCGATATTCAGCAAGAAGGACCCATATAAATCACGCACAGTGACATTTCCTCTAAGACGCACTGAATGCCGCACACAATAGCACTCACATATACACACACACGAGAAGGAGAAGGCGTGGTTATGTACAAATCTGCCGCACCGGACTCATTATGGCCAACTTAAATGTTTGTGCGTTGCAGACCGCAACAAGAAACTCAGGCAACCGTTGAGCTGTGTGGCTGTGTGTGTGTGTGTGCGTGTGGCGAACAGAGCAACGTGCGCTGGCAACGTTGTTATTGTATTTATTGCCGCATTAAGCGAAACGCTTATTGCGCCGCACGAAATGGCCGATACGAAAGGCAAATGTGTGTTGCGTGCGGCATGAAGTGGAAGCACGACGGGCACAGGACAGACAGTCGCACTGGACGCACTCGTAAGCGGCAATGTTTGCGCGCGTGTGCTTTTGTGGCAGTAAATGTGGCACGATCAGTAGCGCATGTGGCATGTGGCATGTATGTAAAGCACGGCTGCAAGCAACCGCAGCAAAACACACATCTGTACACACACTCACGCATACAAATTTGACGCACACATGTGCGCAATAAAACGGCACACTTGATACATGCAAGCGGCAAATGTGTTGTTGTTGTTGTTATTGTCTTTACGCACTGCTGTCTTTGTTGGTAGCTGGTTATGGTTGTTGTTGTTGTTGTTCTTAGTACGCTTCGATTACAAACCATGCGGGTTGCTCGGTGTTTGCGCTGACAGTGTGGCAACTTGTGTAGTAAAATTTCAAAAACTTAAAACACAACAAGAAAAACATTGACTCTGCTCACACACACGTACATACATTCGCTCTTTCTTTCTCTTCTTCTTTCTCGCTCTCTCTTTAACTCGCTGTGCCGCCCAGTGCCGCTGCCTGGTTTTCATTGTTGCATTGTTGCTGTTGTGGCGCTGCTATTGACCGCATAGGCTGCTTGTGGTCATTTAATTTTGTTGCTGAGATTTATTAATTTCCACTGACTTCATCCCAAACAACCCTCTTTCCTCCCTCATGAGGCCCATAGTGCGTACTGGCCACAGTCGCCTCCGCAAAATTCTTCAAATATTTTGCAAGTTTTCATTTCTTTGCGCAGCACATTATTGTTATTACTATTGTTGTTGTAATGATTGTTTTTGTTGTAATAGTAGTAGTAGTGGCTGTTGTTGTTGTTGTTGCTGCTGTTGATTGTGTGGTATTTCAGTCTCAGCATCCGAAACGAATTGATGGCATGAGAGCACGAACGGACACTGGGGTCCAGTGGTCAGACGGACGGACGAACGGACAGACGTGCGTTTGCATGTTAACAATTTAATTACAAGCACAAAAATTTATATTGGAGAATTTTGCGTTATTAGTTTTCGGAATTTATGAATTTAATTGAAATATTCAACAACACTCTTACAAATACACAAACACACACACACAGACGAGCACCAACGACTATGTGGGGCGCACATAGTCGACTGGGCTTTGGGCACATGTGGCGCAATTTATGGCGTCTGCAAATTTGTGAATTCCATGAATTTGTACAAGTATTAGTGAGCGTGCAGATGTGTTCATACACACACACACACACACAGTTAAACTGGAATCGTTGAAATGCCATGAAAATCGCTGCAACTCGCACAAATTAAGTAAAATTTACTGTTCGGCTGTAGACAATTAAAACAAAATAATGAATAAAATTAAACAAAAATAAAGAATTGCAACAATGTGGCAACACCGCATGCATGCGTTTATTTCTTTTGAATTCCTTTTAATTTATTTATTGCTTTTTGCCAAAAAGCACTGCAGAAATGTCACATGGCCAGTCGGCGTAAAATGCGTAAATTTTTAATTTCTTTCATTTCCATTTCCGTTTCCATTTTCACTCTGCTTTCATTCATCTGCGCATGCTTTCTTGTTGCAATTTCGCCACTTTGTGGCCGCTAACTTTGCGCTATAAATGCAAAAAAACATGCCAACCAAACATTTCAGGCATTTCCGTGCGGTGCATGCGGCGCGCAGTGGCAGTAAATGCTGCAATGCTGCAGAAATGCCAATTGGTGCATGAAGAATTTAAGACGCAGCGGCCACTCGACACGACACAATGCACGCTGCCAATAAAAATACCTTAAGTGAAAAAAACCAAAACAAAATAAAACAACAATTAAAAGCGCAAAAATCACTCAACAACGGCCAGCGACCCCATTGGCTGTGTTTTTGTTGTATTTGTGCTGGCCGCATTTAACCAAAATGTCGCTGCGTCCATTAGCGGCGTTAAGCAGCGTTCGCGCAACTGGCGTGGTCAGTGTGGAAAGTATGCGAACAACAACAACAACAGCAACAACAACGAAAAAATACTGCGCAAAAAATGAAAAGTGCGCGTTGGTCATTAATTTTCAAAGCGGCAGCATTTTTGGTGGCGTTGCTGCTGTGGCCATAAACAAAAAAGTGTACGCGCGCAAGTGTCGCCGAGGGAGGGTGGGGGGCGGGTGTGAAGGAAGGAAGAGCTGTGCGACAAGTGCTGTAAAATTAAATGTGCCACAAATTGTTGCAAATTGTCAAGGGGCAGATTTTACTTTTTTTGATTTTTGGTTTTTTGTGCCACAAAAAATAAAACTGGAGGCATTTTGTTGTCGTTGGTAGATGGCGATATTTGTTGGTGTTATTACTGTGGAATTTCATATGTTGTTGCTATTGGGATAGTTGTTGTTGTTGTAGATAAATCAGTCTCAATGGTCAGAGTTGTTTAGTTGTTTGGGGTTGAAAAATTTAAAATAATAAAATTTTTTTTTAAATAAAGAAATTATAAAAAAAGAAAAAAATATAAACAAAAATATAAAACAATAAAAAAATTATAATTATAATTATAACATTGAAAAAAATAAAATTATTTGAAAATAAAAAAGATAAAAAATTAAAAAAAGTATTTGAAAAAATTATAAAAAACAATTACAAAAAAATAAAAATATATTATATATCCTTTTCTTTCGACTGATGCCGTCTTAGTAGATAAATCAGTCTCAATGGTCACCGTTGTTGAGTTGTTTGGGGTTGAACAGCAATTCAGAAAATAAAAAAAAAATTTTAATTTAAAATAAATTTTTTTTAAATTTAATTTTTAATTTAAAATACAATTTTTTTTTTCAATCAAAAACATTATTAAAAAATACCAAAAATTATATATCCTTTTCTTTCGACTGATAGTCCGACCGTTTTAGTAGATAAATCAGTCTCAATGGTCACCGTTGTTTAGTTTTTTGGGGTTGAAAATAAAAAAAATTTGAAAAATTGAAGAAAAAATTGTTAAAAAAAAAATTATTTAAAAAAAATTCAAAAATTATATATCGGTTTCTTTCGACTGATGCGGCTTAGGTAAATAAATCAATCTCAATGGTCACCGTTGTTTAGTTGTTTAAGGTTGAAAATAAAAAAATTTGAAAAATTGAAAAAAATGGTTTTTAAAATAAAAAAAATTATTAAAAACAAATTTCAAAATTATATATCTTTTTCTTTTGACTGATGCCGCTTAAGTAGATAAGTCATTCTCAATGGTCACCGTTGTTTAGTTGTTTGGGGTTGAACAGCGAGTCTGAGGCAATGCGCAAGCTTGGGTTCGATCTTCCAAAGTATTTGAAAGAAAAAATTCAAAAAATAAAAAAAATTAAAAGAAATATATATTTTTTCCTTTCGACTGATACCGTTTTAGCAGATAAATCAGTTTCAATGGCCAGCGTTGTTTAGTTGTTTGGGGTTGAACAGCAATTCTGAAAATAAAAAAAAATTTTAAATTAAAAAAAAATTTTTTTCAATTAAAAAAATTATTAAAAAAAATTAAAAAATACAAAAAATTATATATCCTTTTCTTTCGATTAATGCCGTTTAAGTACCTAGATAAATCAGTCCTAATGGCCACCGTTCTTTAATTGTTTTGGTGGTTGAACAGCGAGTCTGAGGCAATGCGCAAGCTTAGGTTTCATCCTCAACGTATTTGAAAAAAAAAAATTATTAAAAAAAAAATTAAAAAAATTATACAGTACAATCTCGATAATTCGGATACTCGCTAATACGGAAAACGCGGTAATCCGGACACCCAATTGCTTTCTATTGTTGACTCTTTAATCCGGACACCACCCTTTTTATTTACCTCAAATATCCGGACACTAATTTTTATCTGCTTTTTATAAATTATAAAAGTTTAATCTAACTGTGTAAACTAAATCAAATATTAACAATGGCACCTATAGTTAAGAAAACAGGTACAATCTTAACGATGGAAAAAAATTCTAAACAAATTAAGTCAAGGAAAGTCACTTCGTCAACTGGCAGTGAAGTACAATGTAGGCAAATCTAGAATTTCTAAAAAAAAATTAAACAAAACTTCGCCAAATGAAAATTACAAATTTCTTTTAAAATCACCAAAAATGTTCATAACATACTAAAAATAAAATTGTTGAGCAAAAATAATTTTAGTTCAATAACAAATACGTTTCATTGGTGTTCAGTAGTATTTTTATAAATTTTTTTGTAATCTTGGTAATTCGGACTTATCGATATTTCGGACAGTGCCTGGTTTTTAATTGTCCGGATTATCGAGATTATACTGTATATCTTTTTCTTTTGCCTGATGCCGTTTTATTAGGAGAAAAGTAAACATCTGAGTATTTAAATCGCCTACAAACAGGCTCACCGTTCAAAGTGGGAATAGAACTTTAAGTCTCTTCCATTCGCACAAAACGAATGGTTTCCTTCCTTTCAAAGTCAAATCAGGTTGTTGTGCCTATTAAATGTGTACAACAGTGCACGCAAAAGAGTTACGAAAAAAGGCCCTTTATTAGTTTCAAATTTGTCAAGTATTATTTAATCTTTCAAACATTCAGTGGATAGCTCGAATATTTCCCTGTGTTGTCTACAAAATTGTTGTACAAATCGTCTCCTATCATTACTCTTTCACTGAATAATTCTAACGCATTCCATTGCCTTTCATCTCATTCTCCCTCCTCACCCAACTAAGGTGCCAACAAGTAAGAAAAAATAAAAAAAATATATGCTAAGAAAGGCAAATGGTAAGTGGCAAGTGGCGGTGACAAGTGCTCCATCTCCGCTCCGGTAATCGCTTGCAGACTCACTGCACTCCCTGCACTGCCAAATTTTGCGCACAAAGTTAAAACAATTTTGAAAAATGCAGCACAGCGACAAACTTTCAACGCCATCGTCAATGCACACACACAAACACAAACACACACAACCAAACAGAACCGCAAAATGTTTACTTGGTGCGGTGCGGTGCGGAGTGGTGGCGCACATTTATCAGCAGCAACGCAAGCAGTGCGAGCTGTGTCGATTGCAGGCAACAACCAACAGACAGAAGGCAGCCGAAGTTCATTAAACGAATACAGTGACGAATGCGCCAAGCGGCTGATTGTGAGTTGCATTCAGTGCAAATCTTCACACACACACACACACATACACGCACAATCGTATTGGCAATCGCTCACACACACACACACACCCACATAAGCAAACAAGCAAATAAAGTCTACCCCAAGATTGAAAGAGCTCAGCAAGTCATCGACAACAACAACAAAAAAAAAAGCAAGAAAAAAATCTGAAAACCAACAAAGAATTCACCTTTGTTTATGGCAAGTTTGATTGGCGGCGCACTGTGGGGCTGGCGCTGCCGATAAGCACGACTGCCTGTTGTAAAGTGTTTTTTCTTGCTGCTCGCCTTTTCGACTGCCACCAGCGTCAGTTGGGCTGGCATTGCTCTTCTGGCTGCTGCTTCGCGTACAAATTTTTTTTTGTGTTGTTTTGGTAAATGGCCAAAGTTTAGAGCTGGTGTCTGTTTTGGCGATAATGCGGCATCCGCAGCAAGTGCGGCATCCGTTTCCTGTTGCCGCGCTGCCGTTCCCGTTACTGCTGCCGGCCGTATGCTGCACGGCGCTGCTGGCGTTTGGGTAAATATTTGCGCTTGCATTTGTTGTCTACACTCTCTTGTTGTCGCTGTTGTTGTTGTTGTTGTTGTTGTTTGCTGTAAGAGATTAGATTTGCGGACGAGTGAAGAACGCAGCGCTGGCTTTGGCTTGGACCAAACTTGCAACGTGGTTGTGCGGCCGCAAGTTGCTCTGCAGTGAGCGAAAAGTGGGTGGCGGAGGTGGGCAGTGTTGTTGCAAGTCAAGTCAATGCGGTTGAAATTTGAAATCGAATTTACTTTTGTCCAATTTGTTTTGTGCTTTTTGTTTGTTGTTTCATTTCGTTGCTCATCTTTTCTTTAGTTTTTTGTGTTGGTCGCTTCTCGAATGTGTTTTGCCGCCAATTCTACACACACACACAAACACACATTCGTTGTGAAAAAGTTGTTTATGCGTGCGCTCTGCTTGCCACTTGCCACTTGCCACTTGCTTTTGCCACTCTTGATTGAGTGGTTTCGCCGCGGCGCAGCGCAGCGACTGGGAAAGCGAAGCAAAGTGTCTGTGGCTGCGCCTGGGGCAAAGTTTTTCGAGTGAATTTCAACTGTTTACCTGTCTGTCAAAGAGTGCTCGCCGCACGTAAATCCACTTGACCTTTTCGCGGTCGATGTGGATTGTTCGTGCGTTGTTTGCTTTTCGACTTGTTCGCCTTCACGTTTTGTGGCTGTCTTATTTATTGATAAGTTGAAACTTTTTATCAGCGGTGCAGCAGTTGATATTAATTTGTGGCTGCTTTGCTGCTGTTTGCAGTATTATGAGAACATTTCAAGAGGTGTTGAACGAGTAGATGCAATGTGGAGTTGGTTTATGAGGGAAAAAGGTTTGAGTTTGTATGCAAATTAATGCTGAACTAGGGAGATTTGAATGTAACTGATTAGAGTTGAAGGAGTTGAAAAAGGTCAGAGACCTTTCCGAGTCATTTTCGGCGCAACTTTTCTCATATGAAGTCTTCAGTTTTCTCTGTTATCAGAACCAACTTAAATTTTTATTTTAGCTTAAATTTTCACCAAAAATATTTACTTCACAAAACTTTATATTTATATTTATATTTATATTTATATTTATATTTATATTTATATTTATATTTATATTATATTTATATTTATATTTATATTTATATTTATATTTATATTTATATTTATATTTATATTTATATTTATATTTATATTTATATTTATATTTATATTTATATTTATATTTATATTTATATTTATATTTATATTTATATTTATATTTATATTTATATTTATATTTATATTTATATTTATATTTATATTTATATTTATATTTATATTTATATTTATATTTATATTTATATTTATATTTATATTTATATTTATATTTATATTTATATTTATATTTATATTATATTTATATTTATATTTATATTTATATTTATATTTATATTTATATTTTATATTTATATTTATATTTATATTTATATTTATATTTATATTTATATT
Organism: Melieria picta; assembly: GCA_964056695.1. Lineage (NCBI taxonomy): Eukaryota > Metazoa > Arthropoda > Insecta > Diptera > Ulidiidae > Melieria > Melieria picta. The sequence goes on along the minus strand of OZ057399.1, from coordinate 126,761,596 downwards.
TATATTTATATTTATATTTATATTTATATTTATATTTATATTTATATTTATATTATATTTATATTTATATTTATATTTATATTTATATTTATATTTATATTTATATTTATATTTATATTTATATTTATATTTATATTTATATTTATATTTATATTTATATTTATATTTATATTTATATTTATATTTATATTTATATTTATATTTATATTTATATTATTTATATTTATATTTATATTTATATTTATATTTATATTTATATTTATATTTATATTTATATTTATATTTATATTTATATTTATATTTATATTTATATTTATATTTATATTTATATTTATATTTATATTTATATTTATATTTATATTTATATTTATATTTATATTTATATTTATATTTATATTTATATTTATATTTATATTTATATTTATATTTATATTTATATTTATATTTATATTTATATTTATATTTATATTTATATTTATATTTATATTTATATTTATATTTATATTTATATTTATATTATATTTATATTTATATTTATATTTATATTTATATTTATATTTATATTTATATTTATATTTATATTTATCCTGCTTTTCCTTCTTATCTAAAAAAAATCAATGCCTTCCCCTTCTCGGTTAGTCACACTGAGCTCGATTTCGTTCAAGTCACAACCAGTCATTGTGCTGTTGAAGTTTTTCAGTGCGTGGTAACTTTTGATAAACCAAAAATTGTGTTGGTTTATGTGCAACGGCACACACAAAGACACGTCTGCTTGCCACAGATTTTGACTTTTGAGTTGTGGTTTCGGTGGTGCTGTGTGTCGTTGCGTTATGAAAGTGCGTGCCTTATCTGCACTTTGCTGCTGTCAATCAATGACTCGCACGTCATTGCTGCGGCATCAATTGTCGCAGAGCGAGACAAAACGAGAGAGCGATAAAGAGAGAAAGCAGAAGTTTACCACCTCAACTGGACTATCTCGCTGTGGCATGCAACGACGTGCTGCATGCGTGTTGTTTGCCGCTTCCTGCTGCGGTTGTTTCTCTTGTCAACGTCAGTCAGTGTTGCCAGATCAGGAGATTTCCTCCTAGATTTAGGAGATTTTGATACATTTGATATCATTAGTGGCACTGAAGCCTTGAATATTGAAAGCTATAGTGTCTAATTCAATTTAATTAAATGTATGCTTCAAAGTGTATAACACCGTGCGACAGCATTTTTCACACCGGGAAAAATCCATATGTGTGTGAAACTAGAGACCAAATATAGTAATTCTGCGTACTCAGATTTTCATTTCTACATCCTTTGTCCTTTTAAAAGGACTCAAAAATTTTGAAGGGGATAAAAAATAAAAAAAATATAAAAATACTTAACCTCTATGTATATCAAATTAAAGAAGACGAATTTTTTGTATCTATTTGTAAAAAAAGGATGTGAAAAAATTTTGAAAATTTTAATCCTTTATATCCTTAAAAATTTATATAGAATTTTCTTGAAAAGTAAGTATGTTAAAACCCAAAATCTCCTTGATCACGTGCCAAAATTTCATTACTCTAGCTTCATTGGTTCGAAAGTTATCAAAACAATGCGGACGCTGCAATTCTAATGAAGTACAAAAATTCCAATTTATTAGAGTATTTTAAATAATAAATAGATACAAAATCAATGAAGCGAGGATTATGAAATTTTGACACGTGATTTTGGGTTTTAACATACTTACTTTTCAAGAAAATTCTATATAAATTTCCAAGGATACAAAGGATTCAAATTTTCAAAGGACCTTTTTCATATCCTTTTTTTTACAAATATATAAAAAATCAATTATATTTAAATTCTTGAGTCTTTTTTCTTTCATTTGATATACATATCGCCATATTTTAACGAGATTAAGTATTTTTTTAATTTTTTTTAATTTTTTATTCCCTTCAAAATTTTGAAGTCCTTTTAAAAAGACAAAGGATGTAGAAATGAAAAACTGAGTACGCAGTATTACTATATTTGGTCTCTAGTTTCACGCCCATATGGATATTTTCCGGTGTGAAAATTTTTTTTTTTATTTGTCGCACGGTATAATTTTTGCAATGAATGAAAGAAGTTTTCAAAAGCGAATTTCATAACGATCTCATTTTCTATATGTTTTGTTTGTGTTAAGTTGTTGTTAAGCTGAATGAATAAAAATACTGCAAGAAAAAGCAACTTAATGTATATTTATTTTTTATGAGAAATTTATAATGAAAAAAATTATAAAAAAGGGTTTAAGTAGGAGATTTATTAATTTTTTGGGAGACAATGTTAGCTTTTTTTTAAGATTTAGAAGAAAATCATTCAAGCTCTGGCAACACTGACATCAGTCTTGGTTGATTTTTGCTGCTGTTGCTCACTGCCACAGCAATATTTGACCGCAACATTTTCGAACGCATTCTTATGGCACAAAATCCATCTGCCGCTTCGTTTGCATGTCATTTGCAGTCTTCTGTCTTGGGTTGGGGTAGTTTTTGAGTGGGTATTGCAAACCAGAAAAGCGAATGAACTTTCACAATCAAAAGCTGCCACAGACAACAGTTCACTTGGGGCTGATAGGCCAAAGAAATTCTGAAAAAAAATGAAAAAAATACAACGCACCAAAGCAATGAACTTTGAAGTGGTGTTTTTGCTGGCTTCGTGTGCTATTTGTATCCTATGTATGTATGTTTGTATGTATGTTATTTTTTATACATACTTATATGTCTGCATGTGTGCATGTGACCATTTGCGATGCTGTAGTTGCGCGTAATTTAATGCTCTAATCGAATTTTATTGCCGCGTTGCGTTGGCTGTGTGGACTGAATAATTGCTGGAATTGCTTGTGGGCCAAGTGGGCTGGCACTAATGGCAACTAGCCGCACATGGCAACCCACACATGCGTGCGGGCGTATGTGTGATGGCTGTGCGATTTGCTGGAAAATTTGAAAATTAGGAAACTTGAACTCGAAATAATGATGCAATTGTGCGGAAAAGCTGTAAAGGGGATTCAATATTCTGTTAGTGTTTATGAAGCTTTAAGAATTTTTACTATAGGATAGAATAATTTTTTTTGTTGTGTTGTTTTAGATGAGTATTTTTTAACTTAAAATTCGGTTTTTTTTTAATTTATAAAAGGAATTGTGTTGTTTTAGATGAGTATTTTTTAACTTAAAATTCTTTATTTCAAAAATTTTATAAAAGGAATTATTAAATTTTTTTAGTTACTGGTTTCCTTGTGACTGGTAAGAGATGCCAGATGATTGATGATGATGCCAGATGATGCCAGTTTTGTTCGTGTATTTTGGTCTTTGTAAAAGAATCGAACAAAAACAAAATACACGTAGAAAACTACCAAGTACCGAATTAACGAAGTAACGAGCTCGGTGTGAATACCCCTATTATATTTTCTGGTTTAAAATGACTTTCGAATTGATGAATCATTGACTTGAGATGTGGTACAGTAACCACCAAAAGGCCAAAATATGAACCAAATATCCATAGAGAAAACCCGCATAATACGAGTAGGCATTGCGAACCCTGAAGAAGGACGCTTGACTGTGAGACTGGTGATTTCAAATAAAAATAAATAAAATAAAAATACTAGTAAAAAAATTATCAAAAATCGGTTATATTGATATTTGAACATTTTTTTATGTAAAAATAATGCATTTAACGGAATAATTGTTAGCCAGAAATGCTTAGAATCAGTCTAAGAACATCTATGAATTTTTTCAGAATTTTTTGAGCAATTTTTGCAATTTGTTAAGAATTGACAATTTGCAAAATTTCAAAAGTTGATCAAAACTTTTTAAACAAATTCAGAGGTATTCTCTGTCAAATTCTAAACACTTTTTGTTCTTGAACATTTTTCGTTATAGTGCGTCGTTTTCAAAAAAAAATTCATGAATGATTGTGAACATTTTTTCATTTTTCCGCCATTTTGAGGTTGTTAAATGTATTCCCATGGGGCAACTTGGGTATTTTCTGAAAGCTAAATATGTTTGTGCACTTTTGTGCATATTTATACCCCAATCAAAAATCTATTTCGGTACGAAATATTGATTTGAAAAAAAAAACTGGTGGAAATTTTTGCTTTTTTTTCCGAAAACACCGCCATATTTCCTTGTGACTAAAATGAAAATCTAATGGCACGAAAACATATAGAATGACTCTTTTCACTATCCGTAACGCCGATTTCATCGCTTGGTACAATCGCAAAGTTGTACAAAAATTTTAGACGTTTTGGGCGTTAATGGGTTAAGTAGGAGGGACCTTCCAGTGACCTGTGATGATCTGTGTTCCCTGGATCTGGATTCCAGAAAGAAGAAAACGATTTTGAAATATTTGAGTTCCGACAGTGAAAGAATCCTTTATCGAATTATCATAAATCTTCGCTTCATTATATCCTCGTCATAAGTTGCCTCTAAAATTACCTAAATTGAAGATGGACGCTGCAGTGTGAGGCTGGTCAACTCGGGTTAAGTAGGAAGGATTGAACTATTTCCATTTTTGAGTTATAAACTCTTAGAAGATTTTGTAGAATATTTTAGTTCAGACAGTGAAAGAATTGTTCATCGCAACAATCTTTTTTTCCTCATATCCTCATCATTAATTTAGGTGAATGAATCGTTGATCGGATCATCATCAATCGCTTCATTATATTCTCGTCATAAATTGCCTCAAAAATCACCTAAATTGAAAAAGGACGCTCAACGGTCTGACAGCCTCACTCGGTTTAAGTAGGAAAGATTGAACTAGTTCCAGTGGGCTGTGATGATCTGTGTTCCCTTTTAGAATCCAGAAAGTGATGATAACTCAGCAATTATTGCAACTGAAGCTGGTACACATGTCTCAACTGCCAAAGACATCTTTTTTGAGTTATAAACTCTTAGAAGATTTTGTAGAATATGAATTCAAAGTCAGTGAAAAAATCGTTCATCGCAAAAATCTTTGTTTCCTCATATCCTCATCATTAATTGTCTCTAAAATTACCTAAATTCTTTCAAGCACTGCAAACGCTTCTGACACCTTTGAGCTCATAAACATTTTCCACTCTACTCGTTTAGTGGCAAAAAAAAATCTAAAAACACTGAATAAAAAATTTCCAGCGTTTGTTGTGCATAAATATTTGTTCAAAAATTTTAACAATTTGCAGCAATTAAGCGTTTTGCTTCATTAAAAATGCAAATTTCGTATGCGACTGCACTCGAGCGGCGCCTGGCACCGCCGCACAGCCACTCAGACATGCATACATACATCTACATACTTCCAATGTACGGCGCAATTGTTTGTTTAGCTGCATTTATGGCAGTTGAAGTGACAATGCACGACCGAGGCAAGCAGCGGTGTTGACTAACACTTAAAAGTGCAAAACAACAAAAACAAACAAATACTTGAGCTGGCATTTTGCCTACAAGAAGAAGAAGAAGATGCAAACGACAATGTGTATCTACGACCCGGCGTAGTCGTTGCGAGCTATTGTCTGCTGCCTGCGGCGGTGGCAACTCTTCTAGTGGGCCCCAACGGACCGAAATGGCCAGAATGGGGGTAGGAGGTAACGGTTGTTTATAGGAGGCAACAAGGGGCGTTTGAAATAAATAATAAAAGTAAAACGCCTCATAAATGATTGCACTTGAAAATGCTGAAGATGTGCGCGTAGAAGGTGTGAGGCTGAGTGGGTGAAAAGACAAAGCACTGAAGTTGCTGTGCTTGGGCACGCACATCGTCATAAGCACACAACACACACACACATGCACATACACACATATGCACATATATATGTATGTACATATGCACGAGGAAGAAACAAGGCTGAAAGGACGCGAAACAAAGGCCTAAAGCTCACTTTCGAGTGCCTCTTCGAATTTTAAACAAACATCAACAAAAACAAAATTTGCAATAACAACAGAAAACAACAACAATAATAAATGCTAATACAACAACAACAACAATATAAGTAACTAACTGTATAATGACAACAATAACAAAGTAGAAAAATTATCAATGACAAAAGCGACAATGACAACTTTGCAGCGACAATGAACATAACAAAAAGAAAACAATAACGGAAGAGAATACCATAGCAACAAAAAACACAACAAAAGCGAATACCTCAACAATAAAGACAATAAAGTCTACTACAATAAAACAGTACAAATATAAACAACAACAACAACAATAACAACAGGCAGCACCATTGTTAACAACGAAATCAAGAATACTAACAAACATAGAGACAGTTGGAATGTGACAATTTGAATGGGGGGGGGAATAAACAATTATAAAAAGTTACAACAAAATCGCGCAACTACAACAACAACAATAAAATAGCACTCGCTTTCGATTTTTGCTTTTGAGTGGAGCATTATGGAGCGTGAAGAGAGAGAAAGAGCTAAATAGCGAGAGAGGTACAGATATTGTGACAAAGCAGCATAAGGAAAGGGCGGGGGAAACATTTTTATTGTTCCGAAATAAAATATATATTACTACTACTACTACTATTACTAAGGAAGGAGAAAGTTATGGGCAATGAGCAAAATAAACAACTAATATATTTGGGACAAATATTTTTGGGACAAACGGACAATTGTTTTTTGACAGCAAAAATCATTCTTTAATATGTTTTTGTTTGCATTTTTTTTATTAATTTAAATTTTAAACATTTTTGGCAATAATCATTGTCACAAATTTTATGCGACATAACAATAAGTAGCCAATAGTGGTTACATTTTTAGCGTCACTCCTTTATAAGCTCGTAATTTGTTCATTTTAATATTGGTATCACAGAACTGTCACAAACATATGTATGTACAAAAAAATTTTACTTAACGTTTCTCAAATTATATTCTTGCATTAATTTCATTTATTCAATACACGAAATATTTTCCTTTCATTTATTCCATAATTTAGTAATAATTTTGTAGTTTTCTGCTGTCACAAAATTTATCACAAACATTTGGTTTTACCAAAAATTAAGTAAATACTTTAGAATGAAGCAAACCTGGCTAAAATTTTACAGTTTACAACAATAATTTTTCAAAAGAGTTGTCACAAAACTGCTGTACCTTATTTATGATGAAAGATGTTATCTCTTCCAACATTTCAGTTGCTTATATAGACAATTTTCATGCCTTTTTATAAAAGTTTCAAGCAATTTTTTTACCAATTCCAAAAGTCAGTCATAGTTTGGGGGTTTCTACTTTGTCACAAAGTTTGTCACAGATTATTTTAACCAAAATTAACTAATAATTTAATATAAAAGCAAACTCAGTTGTAGTTTTATAGTCTACAATAATCAGTTGTCACAAATGTTATCACAAAAATGCTGTCCCTAACTAATGCTGTGAGAAGTTGTCTCTTCAAACACTTTAGTTATTTATGTTGAAAATGTTAATGCTTTTATATAAAAGTTTCAAGCAATTTGATGACATTTGGCTACTTTCCCAGCTCCAAACCCAGTTTTATGTTACCAATTCCAAAAATTAGTAATAGTTTAGTTTAGACAAAGTTTGTCACAAATTGTTTTGATCAAAAATTAACTAAAAATGTTATAGTAAAGCACAATCCGTTGTAGTGTTTTAGTTTACTACAATCGTTTGTCACAAAAGTTGTCACAAAACTGATGTACCTTATTTATGATGCAAGAAGTTGTGTCTTCAAACATTTCAGTTGCTTACATTGACAATTTTATGCTTTTATATAAAAGTTTTACGCAGTTTTTTTACCAATTCCAAAAATTAGTAATATTTTGGGGTTTCTACTTTGTCACAAACTTTGTCACAGATTATTTTAACCAAAATTAACTAACAATTTAATGTAAAAGCAAACTCAGTTGTAGTTTTATAGTTTACAATAATCAGTTGTCACAAATGTTATCACAAAACTGCTGTACCTAACTTTTGCTGTGAGAGGTTGTCTCTTCAAACATTTCAGTTGCCTATGTTGAAAATTTTCATGCTATTATGTAAAAGTTTCAAGCAATCTGCTGCCATTTGGCTATTTTCCCAGCTCCAAACCCAGTTTTATGTTACCAATTCCAAAAATTAGTAATAGTTTAATTTAGACAAAGTTTTGTCACAAATTGGTTTGATCGAAAATTAACTAAAAATGTTATAGTAAAGCACAATCCGTTGTAGTTTTTTAATTTACTACAATCGTTTGTCACAAAAGTTGTCACAAAACTACTTGAACTTGAATGTAAGAATTTGCCTCTTCAAACATTTTAGTTGCTTATGTTGAAAGTTCTTATGCTATTATATAAAAGTTTCAAGCAATTTACTGTCATGTGGTTATACTCCCAGCATCAGAATTAGTTTTATTTTACCAGTGTAAAAATTTAGTCATAAGTTTAGTGCTTTCTACTATTACAAAGTTTGTCACAAATTGTTTTAATCAAAAATTTACTAACAATTTTATATTAAAGCAAACTCAGTTGCAGTTCTATAGTTTACAAAAATCATTTGTCACAAAAGTTGTCACAAAAGTTGTCACAAAAATTCTGTAAGATGTTCTCTCATTAAAATTGCCTATGTTGATAATTTTTATATTTTTACAAAATAATTTCAGCAATATTTATTTATTTTCCTACACATTAAACGCTTTTTGTGACACTGTATCCCAACAGTGTTTGTTTGTTTGCTTCAAATCAACAGCAGTAGTGATTTTGCTTTGTTCTGCAGTTGTTTTATTTACAGATTTGGTTTTTTGTGTTTAGGGGGGTTTGAATTTTTGTTGGTTGCAAACTCGAGAGTCTGGAACCCGCGGCTGTGTTGCAACGTTGCATGCAAATATGTGCAATATTTACTGACAGTCGCGTCTGGTTTTGCATGACACAAAAGACTTTGTGGCGTAGCGACGTGTTGTAGTGTAACTTGCACAGAGAATTTGGCGTATTTTGTTAATGCGATGCTACAGAATTTTCTCTATTTCGATATTTTCAAAGAGACGAATACAAAAAGAAAAAATCTGCTGTAATTTTTGACAGTTTTCTGTCATCACATTTCATGTTGCAACACTATAGATGCGACAAATGAAAGCGGGATTTTTCACTTGCCTGCTTTATTGCGCTTTTTTGTGGCAACTTTGTGTGTGTGTGTGTAAAATTGACAGCAAGCAGCTTGGCTTGCAACAGCGACCGTGCAACAGCTTGCAACCAACACACGCACAGTGCAACGCAACGCTTCAAGTGGACGCCGAGCGACTCTGTTTCACTGCCATTGCACTGTAGTATAGTAGTATATGTTGTTGTTTTTGTTGTTGTCTTGCCTTGAAGCATATTGCAAAACGTTATTTCGCGCTGTTTCTGTTTTGTTGCTTCCTTTTGCAAATCAGCGTCCAATGGCGCCACTTGAACGCTTCACTACGGTTCACTTCACAATTTTTTCCCTCGCCCCACAACGCGCGCGCACATATTTTGCGTTTCTTTCAGCGTCGATTTTCAGTGCTGCATGCAGCCAACAAAAGCAACATTTTGCATAACGCTTCGAATGCAATGCGGCGTTTGTTGGCGCGTAGGTGTTGCCACTTGATGAGTCAACTTTTTCTCCACTTTTATTTGTTGGCTTTTTTGCCCACCACCCCCCACTCAACACGCACACAATGACAGCGGCAAATTTTTAAGCTTTTGTAAAAATATTTACCAGCCAGCGAGCAGCAGTCGGCAGTCGGCCTTGCCACCGTTGCCCACGCCCTGTCGTCCGTCGTCCGTCGCCGCTGTCACTGTGGACACATCGATGCTGTTCGTCATACGCCATGGTGACAGCTTAAATGACGGAAAAAAACGATCTAGAAATGCGGCATGAAAGCGATTGCGTTGCGCCACGGTGGCCGTGCGGTGTTGCCACCTTGTGCGCCGCCCAAGCGGATTAAAATGCAGCCACGTTCGGGGCTTGTTTGCATTTTTGCTTTAGCACAATGCCAGCGCTTAAGCTCGACGAGCGAGCACTGCCGATAGACGAAGCCAGCGAGCGAGCGAGGCGTATGGCGTTGCCATTGTTGTTGTTGCCGCTGCTATGCTTTATGGAATTTTAATCGCTTATTATGCGTTGGCAGTCTTTTGTTTAGTTCATTGCCTGCCCCGAGCTCCGATTTGTGCCTGCCGGCACATAATTTGCCGGCGTCGTTTCGTTTGCATGGGCGTGGTGGGATTTTAGATTTACTCGCTCGCTTTTCTGTGTATGTGTGTATGTTTCGTCTGTCTTTTGCCGCTGCTGCTGTTTCGCTTTGCCGGCAAATCCGGATTAAGAGTCTTGTCGTAATTGGAAACAGCAGAGGCGAACAAATGAAAACATCAAGTCGGGAAATTCTGCTGCAGCTAAGCCTAAAAATAAGATACAATTCATCGGGTGTGCTGGCCAGAAAAAAAACAACAACATTGAAAGTTGTTAAAGTGCTGACTGCAGGTGAAGTTTATCTGTGTGTATTGTGGCTAAATGCTAAAAAAAAATTGTGTATGTAGTTGAAAGAGAAATTAAAGCAAAATGTCAGTGTTGTGGTTGTGGTTTTTGTAAAGTTTTTGCAGGACTCTTATTGGACAAATTGGACAATGACTTCAATAAGCAAGTTGAATGTGTATTATTAGAAATGTGCCTAAAAGTATACCACTACAAGTGAACTTGAGAGTGTATGTTAAGAAAGGTGCCTCAAAGTATACAACTATTAATGATTTTAATGACATTAGTCATTACTGCTTAAAAGTTGTTTGTATTTTCAAGCAATTTATGATTTTATTTAATTTTATTTAATTTAATTTTATTTAATTTTTTATTTTATTTTTTATTTTATTTTTTATTTTATTTATTTTATTTTATTTTATTTTATTTTATTTTATTTCATATTTTTATTTTATTTTATTTTATATTTTTATTTTATTTTATTATTTTATTTTATTTTATTTTATTTTATTTTATTTTATTTTATTTTATTTTATTTTATTTTATTTTATTGTATTTTATTTTATTTTATTTTATTTTATTTTATTTTATTTTATTTTATTTTATTTTATTTTATTTTATTTTATTTTATTTTATTTTATTTTATTTTATTTTATTTTATTTTATTTTATTTTATTTTATTTTATTTTAATTTATTTTATTTTATTTTATTTTGTTTTATTTTATTTTATTTTATTTTGTTTTATTTTACGTTATTTTATTTTATTTTATATTATTTTATTTTATTTTATTTTATTTTATTTTATTTTATTTTATTTTATTTTATTTTATTTTATTTTATTTTATTTTTCATTTTATTTTATTTTATTTTATTTTTCATTTTATTTTATTTTATTTTATTTTATTTTATTTTATTTATAAAATTTTTTATTTTACTTTTAATTTTATTTTTTATTTTATTTTATTTTAATTTATTTTATTTTATTTTATTTTATTTTATTTTATTTTATTGTAATTTATTTCATTTATATGATTTCTTATGATTAATGTATTTGTATGATTCTATATTTTGCTTCTTTTTAAATAGTTGAAAATTTTATAAGTAAATTATTTTAAGAAGCAAAATGTTTGGAATGTGGAAATAATTTTTAGAAACAAAACGTTTCAACGGTAGTGGTTCATTTTTCACATCGAATAAAAATCTTTATAGCTACTGATCGATGTGTAATCAGTAGGTATCGGATTTATATGCAAAAACTATGCAAAAAATGCAAAAAAATTTGCAAAATATGCAAACATATGCAAATATGCAGTGCATATGTTAGCTCATTCTTAATATTTTTCAATAAAAACAGTTTCTGTCTTGGTCCCGTCCAAATCGGAAGCTCCAAAAAAATATGCACTTGCATATAATTCCGATCCCTAGTAATCAGCATGTCGGATTCTGGCAGACTAAAACCATCCATTGTCTACGGTCTACGCATTGGTTTTATAATAAATCAAATTTAACTATAAAATATAACTATTTCCTATTATTTTAATCTACTAAGTAATCCCTTTTAATTTTAAGCGCTTTTTCATAGCATACTTTTAGGCGCGCTCTTCTTATATTGGCACAAAAATGGATGCAGGAACCGAGATAGAAGTGTTTGCAGGGCGATTAATATAAAAAGAGATTTTTTCATTTGTATGTTAACCCAAAAGACACAGACTTGCCATAAAAATTACAGCAGGATCAGTCAGTTTGATGCCGATTTCGAATAGAGGATTGAAGTCTTTTTGGTGCCATTTCTTCTACTATCAGCGGATTGGCATATTCTGCTGCAAAATGAAATGATAAAAGAATTTCTAAGTATTATGAAAATATATACATAATTGTATATAAAAGTATATTTCATGTTGGTTGAACCTTTTTTCGATAGGTCCATAGCGATACCAGTTGGAGCTCCGCAGTCTTGCGTATCGACGTAAAAATTATCAGTTCAGGATTGTATATTGAAAGGAGATGAAAATCGTAATCGCTCACTTAGAATCCATTGATGATTAATTAATATCAACTGAACGAAATCCAGCCGTAAAACTTTAAACAATATACAGCCTAAGAGTATACTACAAAAAAGGGCTTTAGAGCATAGAATATGTCTTAGAAAACTTCCATTAGACTCACTGAGTTGTTATGGTCTACTTTTAGGCTGAATCATTCATCATCATTGGTTTTTCTTCGTTTGCTGGTCTGCTCTACTTTGAAAGTTTAATTCTAAAATTTAATAGAATTTTCGAATATCTGAACATTTTCCTCATTTACCTTTTCCTTCTTACCATCCCATGAAATTATTTGTAGCAATCGTTTTATTGCTCTTAATGCCATAATAACTACGCGTTTGTCATTACCGGCAAAATGTCGAATGACTTTCGTTTCAATGGTGGCTGTTCTTAAAATTTAATTACACACAAAATTGAGTCCATGCATAATTCTGACAGCGCGATAAATTAAGAGACGGAGCACCACCTCGCTGCCAATGGCACTGCGTCCATGCAGCGATGGTGCCAACAGCAACAGTGGTCACAGCAGCGGCAACAATTGGCGCATACTCAAATTAATGAATTTTCAATGCAGTAAAGACGCGCTAAATGGGATAATGGGAAATTATTTAGTGCCGAGTTCAATTAAACTTTTATTTTAATAGGGTCTATTATTTTAATAGGAACATTTTTGAGGTATCCCTAAGATAAGGTCTCCTTCAAAATCTTGAGCATGAAAGCGGGACTGTTGGGTGAGTTGCATAGTGTATATGAAAGTTGGGAGTTTTTCTTGCTGAATGGGTCTTCAAGCGAACAATAGACGATGGCATAGCTCGTCGATTATAATCGATTCAAACTTTTCATCATTGGATTTTCAGCCATCAAATTTTGCAGTCTTCACTGTAAATCGAATTGCAGCTGGTTTTTGAGCGGGAAATGGGCAACGCACTTCATGCGACAAGCAATGCCATCAGCCGAGCCGGCAGCTCGAACAGCCCAACAGACAGACACACGTTGGCTGCAATTAATTTCTTGGCTGGCAGCATATTTTTTTTTGTATGCATGTATTGCCGCACCGGCGAGCAGCTGTTGTCCGCATCGTGTGCCGTGTGAGCTGGACGCTGCAAAAGGTGGCCGGCAAAAATTACCGCACAACCGTTGGCTCAGTTGGCGGCGTAAAAAGATTTAAATTGGAAAAGTGTACACAATTTGTGCGTGCGTGTGTGTGTGTGTGTGTGAGTGTCATATGCACGCATATTGAACCACAACAACAAACCATTAAAGCAAGCAAAATGCCAATTGCCCCCAGGTGGAATATAAATGCAGCCGTTGTGGCTGAAGGATGCAAAGTGTGGCAAAATGACAATTTGCATTAAAGTTACGGGAAACGTGCGAAGTGGATTTAGTGTGCAAATGAGGTAACATTTTGAGAAACAGACAGTTGCCGCTGAGGCTGTTTCAGGTGTTTGGTTGATAAGGAAGTGGTAAAAGGTTTTTTTTGAGAATTTTTAGAACACTTAAGGGAAAACTTTTTCTTTTTTCAGGGCTGGTCACATATTACTTTGTATTATGTTGCTGTAGTATGGAGAGGTTAACGTAGTTTTTTCCCTCTAGATCTTGCTCGCTAAATTGGTTCCATTATCCTTACGGAAAAGAAGGTCACACATGGACTCGAACTTGGGTCCCGTGCACATTCACAACATTGGGTGGGTATCGGGAGAAATCGCATTCTTGCATTCATTGCTTTATAGAAAAAGTATATAATTCATAGTAGAGTTTTTATTTCATTAGCGAAAAGTATTACTCTGAAAATAATTTTCAGACTAAATTTTGAAAAATTGAACTTACCACATGAGGCTTAATTTGAAATCAAAAACAAAAACTCGGCCTGTAATTTTTATTTTGTGAAAAAAATAAACCTGAAAAATAAATTCTCATTCTGCAAGAGAAAAATAAAACTCACCGCAGAATTTTTATTTTTCCCCCAAAAAATAAAACTCAACAAATAATTTTTATTTTTGATAAAAAAAAATCAGCACATAATTTTTATTCGGTGAGTGCAAAGTAAAAATCGAAAAATAAGTTTTATATTTTGATTTTTATATTTAACTTATAATTTTTTTAATTTGTTTTTTTGAATTTTTTTTCTCCTTTTAGGAGAATTTTTAGGAGGAAGAATTGTTTAGAAGAAAGTTTAGGAGATTTACATTTTACGTTAGGGGATTTTTTCAGATCCTTAGTGATTTTTTGCGAAGTTTTTTGGATAACGAAGTATGATGTATTGGGAAAACTGGCAACAAAACATATTTTGGCAACTATTTTAATAATCATTGTGTTTAAAATTTTTAAGCTTACGAATTGTAAGCTCGTTCTCGTTCTCTCTTTCGTTCTCACTTATTGCTGTCACAATGAAATGCCGCCAAAAATTGCACAATTTTTTTTTATTTTTTTAAATTTTTATTCAATTCATTTGTTATATGTTTTGTTTTTGTTAAGTTTTTGTTGTTAAGCTGAAGATAAATAAAAAAGGCTGCAATAAAAAAATTTTATATATTTTTGTTTTTTTATTAGAAGTTTAATACTTCTAAAAAGACGCAAATTATAAAAAAAAATTTTAGGAGATTTTTTAATCTTTTGGAAGGAAATTTCAATATTTTTTTAAGATTTAGGAGAAAGTCATTTCAGGTATCTGGCAACATTGTGCCATATTGGTAACCTTTAGTACCCTGAATCGATTGCCAGAAGGACAAAGGTTCGAGTCTCAATGTAATCAATACCAAACAACAATGAATCCTTTCAACGTAGATCCGCTCGCCCCCTCCGTCTCTGATCTCATAGTAGTAGCCTTCAGTACACAGAATCAATAGTCAGAAGGACAAAGGGTCGAGTCTAAGTGCAATCAACACAACCATGAATCTTTTCAACGTAGATCCGATCTCTCTCTCCGTCTCTAATTTCATATTGGCTACCTTCAGTTCACAGAATCCATTGCCAGAAAGACAAAGGTTCGAGTCTCAATGTAATCAATACCAAACAACCATGAATCTTTTCAACGTAGATCCGATCTCTTTCTCCGCCCCTAATCTCATTTTGGGAACCTTTAGTAGACAGAATCAATAGTCAGAGGGACAAGGGTTCGAGTCTCAATGCAATCAATATTAAGAAACCATGCATCTTTCCAACATAGATCCGGTCTCTCGCTCCGTCTCTGATCTCTAACTGCCTCTTTGCTACGGGAAAACTTTCTGCAGCCGCAGAAACCCGGTCATTATTCAGAGATTTATATCTTACTACCTTCAGATGTCTTTTGGCAGTTAGTCACACAAAGAAATGAAGACTTTTCTCTTCGCAGCTGATGTCTTACTGTTTGAACAACTCTTTGTTGCCCATCCGGTTGACTTATTTAACCCAGCGCACAGTGATTCGTTCCATAGACAAAATGCAAAAAATGTATAGTCTCAGAATTTAATGATTTTGATGTCATTTGAAAGGTAAAACTCCAACTAAGAAAACTCCAAAAAATCTATGCAAAAAATTAATTGGTGTTAACAGCGGCTCAAAGTTGAAACTTTTTTCACAAAAAAATGTAAACACACACATTTTCTGTTTTTTTACTCTATTGAAAAAAAAAATTGTAAAAATACATGGTTACCAAGAAGTTGCTAAAACTTTCAATATAGATTAAGAAATGATGTGGCCATTTTCGCTTTTAATGTTTTCTGAAAATTTACAAAGCTGAGGGTGTACTACACTTTTAATTTAAAATATTTTTCTAAATTAAAAATCTGAAAATTGGCTAAACTTAGGGGAAAATATCTAAAAAGTATGTGAAAGTATGTTCCTGGATTTTTTTTTATTTTAAGAAGCATTCTTTCTTTGTTGGAAAATGTAATTACATCCTCCGATATCTTTCGATCTCAGAAAAAAATTCAATTTGAAAAGTGGTCTAAACACTTGTTTTTCGACAAAATTTATTGTTTTCATCCCTAAAAGTATGCAATCAGCATAAAAAATTGAGAAAACTGCGAAAAAGCAAAACATACGTCTATTTTTATCGTTTTTATTGCAAAACCAGAGGGTCCTGAGACAATTTCTGTTACTCTTTGGAATTATCAATGTTGACGTTACCGATCAAATGTAAAATCTAAAAAATCTAGCCAACCCACTCGTTGCTATAGCTCACCAAAAATTACCAAAATTGCTAATTTAAGTCTAATTACCTAACTACAAAAATTTAAGAAAAACAAAATGGAGATTTCAATTCAGCAGTCCATCCTTCTAATTTTGTCCCGCGGTTGTATGGAGTCGAATCACTGTGCAGCGTGGCCATAGTCTTCAACAATTAATGGTTCGTACAGGTTGTGGTTCTTTTTTCGTAGATCTTGCAATTATCCTTCTTTCAAACACTGCAGTGGTCGCTTTCGCATCAAAATACAAGGGAATTAACGTTCTATAGAGTTAAAGTTTTGTTAGTGGAGATATTCTGTCTTTACTGCCATTAAGAAGACCAGTTCTTTGTTATGTCTGAGTTGTAAAATATTTCTATGAGGCCAATCATTGAAGTCACCGCAGGACACTGTATCATAGATTCCATGCTGCTAATATGGACATCTCTGCAGAAGATGTGACGACGAACATGAAACAGAGACGATAGAAAATAACTTATGCCACTTTCCAATTCTGCAGTAACGTCGTTGCGTTACATCGCTTTTGTTTGGGTCTAAGTTCCTGTTTAGTTTGAGTAATGCGGCAGCAGCTAAACTTTCAAATCGGCCAAACTTGGTGTGGAGGTCGTATTGATTTATTGACTGGATATTCCTTCACATATATGAAGGGCCTCAAAGTGGGAATTTTCTGAAGCCTCTTGCATCTATTCGAATGAGTAATCCTTCGCTATATAGTCAAGGTTCTTTAAAATCCACAAGCACCTCACTGGCATCCGGATTGTTTAAATCGAAGATAACTTTGTCAGCATGCAAGTTGCCCCACACTTTGATTGAAAATTAGTGTCCCCACAATGAACATCGATCTGGCATAGAAAATTCTCCATAATAGAACTGTCGAGGGTCGCTTTCTATGGCCCTGAATGGCAACATTAGAGCATATTTGAAAGCATAAATGATTACTCTAAGCTATAAGAAGGGAAAGTGTGTGCTCCTTGTTCAGCTTAGTTCCATTTGCTGTTTCTTCACTCCATCGGAATGCCAACGTTGCATTGTTTCAGTTGCATTTGTTGCGCATTTCAATGCAAACTGCAGCTGTTCCATGTGATTCATTTCGTTTCGTTTGCAATTGAATCGATTCGCATGCTGACCAAAGTTTAACATTTCTGTCATTTGCTGCAAATGGGAAGTAAACAAGTTCACACCGAACGCCAGCAGCAAAACGAAGCCAAACGCAATCAACTGGAAAAGTACAACGCAAATGTTTTTTGCTTGTCATTTGTATCGGTCAGTGTTGCAATGCTGATAAGTATGTTTTGTTGTTGTTTTGGAATTCTTGTGTTTTTGGTTTTTTTTTTTTGTTGTATTTGTATGATTACGATACGATTTTAGTCAGAAAATTGCATTTCAATATAGCAAAACAACAACTTTTCGATAGATGTGAGCTGGCGGCGCTCTCTAAACAATCTGTCTGTCCGTTCGGCTCAGCTTCCATATGTTCATTCGTTTATCTGTTTGCTACAATTTGCTCGCTTCGTGCCGTCTCCGCTCGAGCTCAGCTCGTTTTGTGTAGTTGTACTTGTACACCCGTCTGTCTGTCTGTTCGTTCGCTTTTTTCATGAATTATTCTCGCAAATGCAATCAGGAAGCTATAGTTAAGACAGCAAACAAAGCAACAACAGCAACAAAAAAAGCGAAAAAAAAACAAGCTATAAATGATGAAAATTTTATACGTTGCTGTGAAATTTATTTGCAATTTCAAATGAAATGAAATTGTGAAAAATTCGCAGCAAATGCGACACATACACACACCGGCAGCGAGCGATGTGTGCTTCCAATAACAACAGCAACAACAACAACAGTAATAGTAGCAAAAGACAGCATGGACAGTGGAGAATATTGAATGTTGCCAACATTGGTGCACACAATGTGCAATAACAATAACAACAACAACAATAACGAAAACAACCAACAAAAACACATACAACAACTTGCAAGCACAATCGCAAAGACACGCGGCGTGCAGGTCCTGCGAAAACGGCAGTACGAACAACAACAACAACAATAACAACATCACCCATGAATGTACAACAAGCAACGAACGACATTCGCAACAACAACAACAACAGCATCACTCGAATAGATACGTTTTGAATTAAGTTGCAATTGCTGCATACTTCCAGGCGCAGCGGACGTTTGGCGCCACAGCGAGGGCGGAAATACCGCATGGGGTGCTGCAGCTGTTGGTGTGCAAATTAACTTGACCGGAAATGGCCAACTGCCGAGCGAGCGAACCGACAAGCAAGCGGCCAGTTGGTTGGCCAGGCAAACGAAGAGGCAGAGACAAAGCAACACTGGCGGAAGTCGGCATGCGTGTGTATGCATTTTTCAGTCTAAAATTTAGTGCGCTCGCAGTGAAACGCACAACAAGGAAAAATTGCAAACATTAACAACAACAAAAACTATTAGAATAGCAACAACAACTACGCAGCGATATATGCAGCAAAAACATCAGAAAACAGCAAACTTTCAATTGGAAATAATGAACATAAACACAACCGAACGCAGCAACTAACACATGTACACTGAGAAAAAGAGAGAAAGAGAGATAAAAAGAGACAGAGCCATACACATACATAGACAGAAAAGCACAGGCGAACGCATTCAACACTTGGTTCATGGCACCATAAAAACAAAAACAACAAATGCTATACACAAAAACAAAAACAAGTGTCTGCAACTGGCTGCGTAGCCAAGAAGATGGACAGTCTCGCAGTCAGACAGACAGACAGACACCGACTCAGAGAGCGGCAAACATGCGTCCAAGCGAATAATTAGAAATTAAATCCAATTGGCCTGCGGCTCATTTCTGATTTCTGCACACGCTGCGCCATGGCCACTGACCCGCCTCCATCTCCCACACACCCGTCACCCACACCTTCCTTCATAGCAACACAGCACATTCGTTAATTCGTGCGTTTCATGGCCGAGTACTTTTTTGGTGTCTGCGCCAATGTCTGTCGTTGTTGTTGCCAGCTATTGCCGTTGCTATTGCCAAAGCGAGACGCAGCGGTTGTGGCTCTGAACAGCATTTATGTGCGACATTGTGCTGCCAACTGTGAGGTGAAAACAATTCCAATTACATGTCGCATTACAATACCGACGCCAGATCGCTGCTGCGCCCATTACTGCTTGCAGCTGAAACTCAGCACAAAGGCACATTTTCTCGAAAAGTAATAACTTCATTAGGAAAAGTGAGTGCCTAGAATTTTCACTTAAAGACACTGTGGGTTTCAATTCTATGATTGGAAAAAGTGAATGACGATAATCCATACAAGGAACCACGCCATCAGCATCCCAAGTCCCTCATTTACATTTTACCTCAACCAAATTGCGTTTGTCCTAATGTGTAAACACACATACAACTGCACATTGCTGCCAATACACGCACA
This sequence comes from Melieria picta, assembly GCA_964056695.1. Taxonomy (NCBI): domain Eukaryota; kingdom Metazoa; phylum Arthropoda; class Insecta; order Diptera; family Ulidiidae; genus Melieria; species Melieria picta. Next base: position 126,741,568 of record OZ057399.1, on the reverse strand, counting down.
CACGTCAAGGTCTTGGCCTCACTTACAGTTGGCTCATTTCACATTCATTTCATTTCATTTGCATTCGGCGCAGAAAATTGAGATCAAAGCGAAACAATTAAAATAAATGATTTCGCTGATAGGAAATTGCAGACAGCGCGTCTCGCTTGATAATGTTGAAAAGGCAAAACAAAACAAAAAACAAAAAAAAACAAAAATACAAAAATGTACCTACGCATTGAGAAATTGCCAACGGCGAGACGGCGCGCAGTCGACAGCGACTTCTGAAGGAATACGAAAACGTCTTGTTGAGTAAATAAATGAATTGGCAGCAGTAAAAGTGCGCAGTGCGAGAGTGGCAATAACAACAACAACAACCACAACCGAACCAACCAAATAGGTGAAATACTTTTTCCCTTTTTATTTGGCTTATTTTCATTATTTGTATGTGTGTGTGTGTGTGTGTGTGTACGCGCGCAATTTAATTAAGGCAAAGTAGCGCTCATGAAATAAAGTTAAACAATACAAAAAATTCAAACAAAAAAATCGAGAAAAATTGAAATGAATTCATGTTAAAATACAAAAATGGCAAAAAACATGCAACAAAAAAATGCAATCGACTACGTTTTATAAGGCGTTGAATAAATATTTGTAAAGAAAATAAATGTTTATGTTCATGCATAACAGTCTGTGCACACATTAAACGAAAATGTTGAATAAAACATAAAAATTTATCATATGGGCAAACAAACATTTATTAAAAAATTTTGCTAGAGAGACAGGGTTCAAAATATTTATTAGAAACGGTTTTAAATTTTTTATTCTTTTGTAATGTCAAATAATAACGAATTTTCAAGTGTTATATTATTTCTAAATTAAATTTAGGAAATTAAATTAATTTAAAAAAATAAATTTTAATTACAAAAATTATTATTTAAAAAAGATTTTGATTTTTTTTAATTAATTCATTAAAATCTTTGTTAAAAAATCATTTTTTTTAATTAAAATTAATTTTTTTTAATTAATTTAATTTCCTGAATTTAATTTAAAAAATTATTTCAAAAATATATATTAAATATTGTTTTATTTATTTCTTTTCAACTAACTTTAGTTGTTTCTTTGGTGTTTAATTTCGTAAAAACGGTCTTAAAATTTTTTTTAATTTTTATTAATTTTTAAAATTTTTAAATCTTAAATAAAAAGGAATTCTAAAATTGTTATATATTTTCTAAATTAATTTTTGGGTATTAAAAAAAATGCTGTTAATTAATATAATTAAAAAAATGTTAATTTTTTTTAATGAGCAGTTTTTTGTAATTAAAATTAATTATTTTATAATAAAACAATTTCATAAAATGTTTTATAAAATAAATATAAATTTCTGCTTTCTTTTCAACTACATGTGGTTTTTTCTTTGGTGTTTAATTTCATAAAAACGGTCTTAATTCTTTTTAAATTTTTATTAATTTTTTTAAATTTTTAAATCCCAAATAAAGAGGAATTTCGAAAATTGTTAAAAAAATTGCTATTAATTAATTTAATAAAAAAATTAAATTGTTTTAATGAATAATTTTTTGTAATTAAAATTAATTTTTTATGATAAAAGTTTTTAATAAAATGTTTTAAAATATATATACATATATACATTTTTGCTTTTATTTTATTTATTTTTCCACCTTAATTTTTTATGGTTTAAAATATGTCTTGAATTTTTTTCCATTAATTTTAATTCATTAAATAATAAAATGAAGAACTAGAAAACATATTTAAAATTTATGTAAAAAAATTACAAAAAATTACAAATTCAAACATTATTAAAACTATTTAATGAAATGTTTTAAGAAACATATGTAAATTTTTGCTTTTATTAATATTCTCATTTAAATATTTGATGATCAAAAATTTGTTCTGAATATGGTTTAATTAATTTTAATTCATTGATTAAAAACACGAAAAAAAGAAAAAATATTTGAAAAATATGTAAAAAAAAATTTGGGCTATATATTAAAAAAAATATCTAAAATATACCAAACCCTGTCCCTTCAAAAACCAAATCCTATTCAAAAAAGTATTTAGACTAAATTTTTTAAGTAATTAAAAAAGAAGTATATTTAAAATATTAAAAAAATATTTAGTTTAAATATGTAAATATCTTTTTAATTATTTTTATTGAATATAAAATTATTTTGTAATTTTTTTGTTTATAATACTTAAAATGTTTTTTAATTTAAATTACAAATAAAAGATAAATTGTGTCACTAAAAATATAAAAAAATAATAATTAAACAATTACAATAATTGTTTTTTAATAATAGTAATTAAAATAATAATAATTTTTCTAACAAAAAACTGTTGTTTTCTAAATAAATGCCGAAACCCGTATTTATTTATTTTTTTCGATAAGTTTGTTAATTTTATGTTTTCTGGATAAAGAACACATTTTTTTAAGTGAATCTTTTTTTTAATTTTTGCCATTACAAGCAATGCTTGTTTACTTTAAAAGTATTTAATTTTTTAACTTTTGAATTTTTTTTTTTAATTTTCAAACGACTTGTGGTTGAATATTTTTTTTTTATTTTTTGCAAAAATTGTTTTAACCCATTGCTGCCGGGTACCAGTTCCGCCCATACGATTTTGATAAAATTTCATACACGACCTAGAAGTGACCCAAAATCATCAGTAACAAAATTTCATCTTTATATCTCTGCACGTTGCTGAGATATTCATTAGGTATTTTGTACCCATTACGCAGCAATGGTAGCTTTTTTCCATACTTTGTGAAGTGATCAGCTAAATACCTGAACAAAAGTGTATTTTTTACAGGTGAGTTAGGAGGCAGATTTTTGTGAAGTTCTAAGGCCACTACGTTTCGCCACATTTTCCACCTCCGGAAAATTCACGATTTCTGGAGTCTGGTAACTCTAGCTAGATGGCGAAATTTTAGGGTGACCTTCACTAGGTTAAGGTAGTTCCATCTTTACCCTAACTATCCCTATCAATGGTTTTGAAAGATCTCAAATATTGACTTTTTTGTGATTTAAAAAAAAAATCAATTTTCATGGGTAAAATTTTACCCATTAGGCAGTAATGGGTTATACGGATTCTGGTTTTAGTTATGTTACTATTTCGTGCCCAGTGGCGCACGCAATGGGGCTTGGGTGTTCAAACGCCCCAAATACCAGTTTGTGACAAACATTTTAGCTCTCAAATATGGTTTCAATTCGTTTAGGGCTCAAAAGTTGTGTACGCAACTCAGAATGAAATCCTCTTTACGTCACTGTTCACACATACTGTAAATCTTTTACTTACTATATGAAAGGTGTGTGAATGTCAATCATTGGCAGCCGCTAGTCGGACACACAGCCACACCGCCGTGGGTGAAGTTGAAGGCGAAATTCAAATTAAAGCAAATTTGCGTGCGTGCTTCTTTTTTTTTTTTCTAGTAAACACTTTCTGCAACAGGAGGGCACAAACATGAATACATATGTATGTATGTGTGTATCTGCTCAGCCGTGCGTGTGCGAGTATGAGTGTGTCTGTGCTTGTGCCAGTGGGTCCGTTCGTCTGCCTCTCTGTCTGTCTGTGCAGTTGACACCGTTGGCAGTTGGCAGCAGCATCAAAGCGTTGATGACGATGATTGCCGCTTGACAAGTGTGGCAGGTAAAAAAAAATCAACAAGTAATCACAAGAAATGAAGTGAATTGCAAATAAAAAGATAAGGAAGAAGAAGAAGCAGCAACATATGTGGGTATGTTTGTAAATATGAAATGAGGCAGATGCCGCCTGATGCATGTTGATTGCGCTGTGGCGTTGAAATTTAATTTGAAACAATGTTGACATATAAATCGGTATGAAAGGCAGAGGAGGGGGCGAGAAAAGGGAATAAAATATGCACAGAAACACGTGTAAAATATATACCTACACATACGAGTAGTTATGTATGTATGGGTTGTGTGTTGCCTGCGGCGGCAGAGAAGACGCTTAACTGTATTTCTGTTTTGCCCTCTTCAATCTGATTTACTTGCCAGCATTGATTAAGAGAAAAAGAAAAATACAAAATAAATAAAACAACAACAATAAAAAAAACAGGTGTGGGAAAAGAAACTGTAAGAATTGCTGAAAATATTTGCCACCGTTGCACAGTGATTCGACTCCATACAACCGCGGGACAAAATTAGAAGGAGTGGTCCGTTCTTCATAAAATTTGGTATACTAGTTAATCATGGTCTGCTGAATTCTCCATTTAGTTTTTCTTAAACTTTGGTAGTTTGGCAATGCCTTAAATTTGCAAATTTCATAATTTTTGGAGAGCTATAGCAACAAGTCTGTTGGCTAGATTTCTCAGATTTTACATTTAATCGGTAACGTCAACATTGATAATTGCAAAGAGTAACAGAAATTGTCTTAGGACCCTCTGGTTTTGCAATAAAAACCATAATAATAGATGTATGTTTTGCATTTTTGCAGATTTTATCATTTTTCATGCTGATTGCATACTTTTAGGCATAAATAAAAGAAATTTTGTCGAAAAATACGTATTTAGACCACTTTTCAAATTGAATTATTTTCTGAGATCGGAAGATATCGGAGGATGTAATTGCATTATGTCACAAAGAAGGAATGCTTCTTAAAATAAAAAAAAATCCAGGAACATACTTTCACATTCTTTTTAGATATTTGCCTCTAAGTTTTGCCAATTTGCAGATTTTTAATTTAGAAAAATATTTTGAATTAAAAGTGAAGTAAAAGCCTCAGCTTTGCAAATTTTGAGAAAAAATTAAAAGTGAAAATGGCCACATCATTTCTTAATCTATATTGAAAGTTTAAGCAACTTCTTAGTAAACATGTATTTTGAAAAATTTTTTTATTCAATAGACTAAAAAACAGAAAATATGAGTTTCAATGTTTTTGAGAAAAAAGTTTTAACTTTTGCACAAACACGTATTGATTTTTTGCATAGATTTTTTTGGGTTTTCTTAGTTAGAGTTTTTTCTTTCAAATGACATCAAAATCGTTAAATTCTGAGACCATAAATTTTTTGAATTTTGTCTATGGAACGAATCACTGTGCGTTGTTGCTACTCGTTTGCGGTGTTGTGGTTGTTGTTGGCTTTGCCGCAGCAACAAAATTACAGCGCGCAAACGTTGCTGTCTCACGTTGGCGTTGCCAATTCACAAGTTCAAAGCAAAGCAAACCAAAGCAATGCGCTGTGTTTGCTACCTTTTTCACTTTTCTATTGCTTGTTATTTGCTTCTTCTTCCTTCTCCTCTTCATTGCTACATGTCTTCTTCTGCCATGTTTGGTTGGCTTTGCTGAGGGCAAACAGTCAGCAGCGCGGCAGCAGTAAAAGCGAAAGTACTCAGCGTAATTTTCCGATTCCATTTGTTGAATTGAATGCTGAATGCGCTGGCGATATGCGAGATTTGCCAGCTCACAAACGACGATTGCACGAATGTAATTTAAAGGCAAGAAGAAGAAGAAGAGCGAGCAGCATCTGTGGTGTCTAATCTGCATTTGATCAAATTTAATACAAAATTTTAAATTTACTAATTAAACTAATGGATCAATAAGGTTGTTTTTAGGTGGTGCGCGGACTATTTCGCACAAGCGGATAAATAAATTGATGAAATTTGTTATTTATTTTTTAAGTAGATATTTATTTTATTTTATTATATTTTTTTTTGTGGTTTTAACGTTACTCCGTTGGCTTGTCCATGTTGGAAAAGGTGTGAAGTTATATTTTTTTTATAAATTTTTTTTTTTATTTTTTTTAAATTTTAATTTTTTTAAATTTCATATTTTACTAATAATTCAAAAATAAAAAAATCACAGAATTGTTTTAAAAAAATTCTTTTTTGTATAATGACCATCCAGTGTATTTATTCTTACTAATTTTTTTGCTTTGCATCAGAAGGGATAAGAAAACAGGGTTTTGGAGGAAATGGAAACGTTGTGAGTGATCCTTGAATCTTTACCTCTTAGAACTCATGACTCCTTTTATTAGCTGGATCTTGTATCTGAGCTTTGAAATTGAATAAAAATTGTTGTATGTGAGACAAGAAAGATTGACTGTATTGAGACAGAGTTTTCTGAAAAGTTTCCGACCTAACAAAGATACCTGCAACTTTTGCTTCAAATTTATTTTTATTTTTCTAGTATCTATCTAGTATCTAGTCTAATCTCATCTAAAACTCATCTAAAATTACAAATATATTCGAAATAAGTAGGTTAATGGGGTTTCGACATTACATTTTGATTATTGCTTCGTAGAACTCCAAAAGTTGATAACCTCACAGCTTCGATTGTATGGGAGTGGCCTTCTGATGGTGAATTTCTGAACCTTAATTACTTTTGTATTTTTGATACTAAAGAAAGTTACCGATCGTTGAAAAAAATCATTCAAATCGGTTCAGTAGTGTCCGAGATACATTTACAAGTGCGGAGCAAATTACATAGAAAACGGCCACTTTTGTATGGCAGCCCCCTTAAGACTTGGAAATAACGGGCCGGTTTGTTTGGAACAAACATTCGAAAGAAAAAATAAATTAGTGTCGGTCTTACATTTGACACATGTGGGACCAACCAGGGAGCAGTTGGAGCCTATTTGGTAAAAACGATAATTTTGTATGGAAACCCCATTAAGGGTTGGAGATAAGGTATAAATATGTTTGAAAGAAATGTTCAGTAGGGACAACTAGTGGGGGTCAGTCATAGATTTTAACCCTCTAAGAGCAACTTCTGAGCAACTGTGGAGCGATTTGTGAGGTTTTCCAGCTTTTTCGTGAACTTTGACCTCAATGCTGCGCCATTTAACTCCACTTTATCACCACAACTTTTTGGCACATATATTTTTTCATCAAACTGCATACAATGAGAGGTTCTTCATCACCGAAATTGAAAAATCGTGCACTAAATCATCATCACCTGAGAATACAAATGTCGTATGTCTTACTACGCTCAATGGAACATACGACATTCGTTTTCTGAGGCGACGTCATGTCTAATGACCCAACGATGCCGTCTGATACAAAATCCATACAAAATGTACCTAAGTGTTTCCTAAAGCAATGAAGACTTTTGATACCATTGTAGACTAGTCCACCGCTCCAAATGCCCAATAAACTGTCAAAGTTCAGACATTGCCATTGAAAACCCTTCATTTTGTTGCCTTAACCCTTTTGGGACGGAGTTTATTTTTGAAAACCAACTCTTGGTAGAAATGTTCTAATGTTTTAAAAGCTGGGGCTACAAAATTATGTTGCATGCTGACAAATTCTGAAATCAACCTTTTATTCGGGGAAAAATAAATCCAATAAATATTTCACGCAGATCATAAGATTTGAATAATTGTTTTGAAGAACATTGAAAACTTGGTGGTACGTATTATCCCAGTAATCACCAAAGGGTTAAGATCAACACAGTTCAACAATATTCTCATCAATAAAACAAATAGCAAACAAATTAATAAATGTAAAAATTTAATACAAAACTATAACCACAACTAAAACAACACCAAATAATTTCACACAACAACTAAAATGTTGAACAAAAATTAATTCACTAAAAAAGCAAACAACAACTAAAAGCATTTGATCTCACCAAAAAGTCAGAGCCAAGTCACCAAGTCAACAACTATTCACTTTTCAACTCTCTCCTACACTTTTTCCTTTCACATTTCCCATATATTTTTCGTTCGCACTTTTTCCTCTCACTTCCTCATCCTCCCCCCTTCTCCATCATTGCATTTCTTCTACTGCAAAAAAAAAAGAAAACTCAAGTAAAACATTGCGTTGTATCTGGAAGCTGAATGCATGGCGAGCGTGCCTAAAAGTATGCAATGACAAAATGATGAAAATAATAAATTTGTTGTTTTTGCAACGGTTTTTTATGGCTTGGCTGTTGCTGTGTTGTTAAAATGCGGCGCAATAATTTTTGGAGCAGCACAAACAGCAAAAAAATACCAGCAAGCAAGTATGACAACAGCAGCTTGACATGTTGCAGCAAGTGCTGTCATCCCCTTCATGCGGCCCGCAGTCAGCGTGCACGCAGCAGCTAGCAGAGAGAACACAGTGCGCGTTTCAGCATTTCAACACTTGAACAATTCGCATAAAATCAAGTGGATGACAGACAGAAAGACAGACACACGGACGGACGGAAGAAGGACGACTGACTGCTGGCAGTTGGCACAGTAGTTGTGCAAGAAGAAAGGGTTGGGGGTTGAGGGTTGCAGGGGGGTTAAGGGGCGGGCGCCATGGCAAAGCTTGAGAAGTCAGCCAACCCGCAAAGATGAAAGTGGCACAAAACATTCACTATTCATCATCATAATAGAAAATAATGCACTGCATGTTGTTGTTATTGTTGCTGTTGTATGATTATTCATGTTGTTGTTTTTGTTGTTGTTGGTGATTATGCTTATGGCCATTGTTGGTTGTTTTGAAAGCGCACGCAAAAAATTCCATATTAATTTCAAAGATAAACTCAAAGCAGCAACAACAACAAGAACTATTTTTACTTCACCAACAACCAGCCAACCTCAGCGAGTATGTGCCCAAGCAGCCAAACAAGCAACACAACAACAACCAACAATGATAATTTGCGCAGCGTAAAATCTCGAAAACTTGAATTATTTTCAGACGCCGAGTGGGGGCGCGCGTGCTCAAGTGACACGTGAAATGACGCACGAAGGCGACGCGGTGCAACGCAACAGCCGGAAGGTGCAACAGCGCTAAATTTATGGCAACATCAACGCCACAAAAATAACAACAACAAGAGCAACAGCACTGTTGGTGGTTAGCAGCAAAACTGGTGGCGGCATTGAAGGACGCTTGCAGTGAGAGATAAAACGCTATGACAGCAGCGCTGACAAGTGGTTGGACGCTGACACAAGGGAGACGTCCGAGGAATAGAGAGAGCGAGAGAGACAAAGAGAGAGATAGTGAGCGAGGGAGCGCGCGGGATAGTGACAGCGATTGCAATTGTTGACACAACAAATGAGCGAGAAATAAATCTGGTGCTGCGATTGTTGCTGTTCTCGTCATCAGCAGCAGCACCGTCGCCATGCACCAGCACCGGCACCATAGTGGCAACAACAACAACAACAACAGTGCGTTCTGCCAGCAAACAACACCGCAAGCCACACTCGGCCACGTTTTGTGTGGCACGTTGCTGGTGCAGTCGAGTGCATCGTTACGCTTTGTTTTTGGCAGCCGCAAACGTCAGCCGCATGCGGCTTGGCAGCTAAAACGACCACTACAGCCAGTCAGCGGAATTTCTGAATTAGAAAAGTGACTCGACATTATTTAAAGCAAATGCGGCTAAAGCATTGCGAAATTGGACCCAACAAGTTGATTGCTAATACAAAGAGAGAGATTAGCCAGAGAAGAGCGAGAGACTATTACCTAGTTTTAGGTCGATATCGAAGGTGTCTGCTGCCGACTAATCAGTCGCACACTAGAAATAACAATTTGATTCAATTTCCTCCAACTGATCTCTTCAATTTTTACACACATATTTTCGTCATATCATATTTCTTTTTTTTTACATATTGGAGCTTTATAACTTTTGCCACAAATATGAACCATCTGATGAAGTTGCTGAATGTTCGCTGAATTAGGTTCCTCTCATTAGGCAAACTTACAGTTGGTGCTTCATTTACAGGCGTTAAAAGTTCTATCGGTTCAAAGATCTTAGAAATAAACATTTATGTTTCCAGCTACATTTCGTCGCCTGAGAAAACAATTGTCGTATGTGCTATTAAATTCAATGGAACATACGACATTCGTTTTCTGCATGGATCCATTCACTTTCTCTCCCACAGTGTTGACACTTCTGCTGAGTGCACACTTTCTGAGAGTCATTACAATATGAATACAGTAATTGCTGTAGGCAAAGCAAAAGCTGTGCACAAAAAGAAAGAGTCACAAAATAGAGAGAGTCATAACACACCATTCTCTTTAGTGAATATTCATTACTCACTTGTTCGTAAGGTTGTCAACTTTAGTTAGCATCATTTGTATTTAGTAACGGTATATTTCGTTTTTGTTTTCATTGTTGGTATTCGTTGACAATTTATTCACTTGATAGAACTTGATAGAAAAGCTTTTTTTAGTTTCATTTTGAGCACACTACTCAATATGAATGATTCGAATCATTCATTTGATTTCGCTGTATTCACAGCATAAAGTGAATACAGTTTCTCTTTGAGTACACTATAAAATGACTCATTCAATTTATGAATACAGTACAATCTCTCACTCGAGGGCAAATTATTACTCATTCATTCACAATCACAAAAACGAATGTGAGTGAGTGAGTAGGTAATTTAAGAGTGAATGAGCCACAACACGTTTTGAGTGCGATCATGCAGACGTCTGGTCTCGATATAACTTGTTGGTATTTAAATCATGAAACATTTGCCCAAGAAGTGTGCACACGACATTTGAAGTCGTCACGCCTCTTTGTAACAGTTCTAGAGCTAGTTTACTTTTGAACAATTTGAGCTTAAAACGGGTTAAAAAAGTTTTGTATCAATATTTTTTAATTACAGAAAAATTATTTAGTATTTATGGAAAAATACAAAATTATCACTTTTTGATTTTATTTAACCATTATTAAAGAAACAGGGTTTTGATCAAATGCGCCCAATTCGTAGACTTCAATCAGAACACAAACTTTCCCTGATATCGCTGCAAATTTGTATTATTTTGGGGATAACAATCAAATTTTTATAACTTGCTTTGAATTCACTCTAAAAATATTAATTTTTTGGTACCTACTTAAATTCAACCGATAAATCAATCGTAGCTTTTGCTATAAGATGAAAAATAGGTGAAGTTGCTCTCAGGCAATTTTGGGGTCGAAAGGGTTAAAATCAAGCTTGAGTACAATAAAAATGACTGGAAAGTGTCTCAGCAAACAGCAAAAGCGATTGTATTGGATTTCAAGAAACCTTACGCTTCGACTTGAAGATATCACTGACCACTACTTTAACGTATCCTTATTTACCAACAGATGCATCTTGATGAACCTACAAATGAATTTATTTATTATTTATTTATTATTTTCTTTTATTCAAGTCTGAAAGCGCACGAAACTGCAAGCAATCTTTGCCTTAGACTGAGGAAAGATTAGCTAAGACAGATCACTGGACTACTAATTGGGCATTGTAGTCTGAGCAAAGGAGAAGGACACATCCGAGCAAATCATAATGCAATGCGATGCAGTTTATCGCATCAGGAATCGTTACCTGAGTGAGTCTTCGTGAGTTACTAAACTTTGTTAGGTCCTTAAGTAGAGGGGATGTTCTCTGTTAGTAGTAGAAATCACAATGGATCATTACCAATCCCAGTGAACTCTAACCCCAACTACTTCTACTACTACCAAAAGAGATCTTTTACAAGTGTTCCAGACTGGAACACATCTTTCGGTGTCAAAAATCACAAAGGTGATGCCTTTTTGTTATTGTTTTTTTGTCACTGTCACTTAGGTTTTTTTCGGCCGCCAACTACTCGTCGGCCACTTCACTCGCTACCAATTACGACGAAAAACGCAAAATGCACGTTTGTCACTGCTGCGTGCTGCGTTCGCTAGTGAAGTGAAGTAAAGTGAAGTAAAGTGTACGCTTAACACAAAGTATGCAGAACGCGAGTAGACAAAAAGAGAGCAGGAGATGGAAGGATAAGTAAAAAAATAAGAAAACAGTGGAGCAGCGCCTGAAAGTAGACTTGAACGACACAAACACTTTATCGAAATCTCGTCTGCCCATTAACATTTATTGAATAAAGAGCAGCAAAAGAGCATTAACCCGTTTGGAGACAGTGGAATGTTTTATAAAATTAAATTTTCAATCGATGCAAAGGCTCGAGGCTTTTGAACTGATTTTTTTATTGGCTTTTTAATTGTTCTGCCCATTAATGTGTATCGAATAAAGAGTAATACAATAAACTTGCATTAGTCAGTTTGAAGACAGTGGAATATTTTATTAAATTTTCAATCAAGGCTTCTGAATTGATTTAATGTACTTTTTGTGTAAACTTTTTCCATTAAATTCTTAAAATCCTAATTCAACTCGTTAATGTTGTACGCCTTTGTGCTTGAAGAAAACATGTACGCCAACAAAATTTCCAATTAAACTGGATTTCACAGTTTTACTTAATGCACTTCACATGCACACATCCACATAACCACAGACACACACACACACACACACACATACTTACACGCGCGTGCACCACTACAGCTCACGCACAGGCAGCCGCCACTCGTGTTCGCTGAGTGTGGCTGAAGTGTCGCGTTGTGTGTGCGCTGCCGCGCTTTGACGCTTATCTCACTGTACGCTGCACACATACACTTCTCCCTATCTATGCGTGTGTATGTGTGTTTGTGTGTGTACTAGCGCGTTTCTATTGACCACTCTGCAATTACGAATTAATTAGCATTCGTCCGCACTCGATTCGCCGACGATGACGCGCAACGTGCAACCTCGAACGCTGCAAGGTGAATGCAACGCTTCAGCTGCAAAAGCACTTGAAGCTCAAGTGGCAGCGATGCGATGCGATTCGACTGGCGCATACTAATACACACACAAAACCTATCTACTGTTAATGGCTGCACGCAGCGAAGCTGCCCAGCAGTCAGTTCCATTATACAATTTGATTGCAACCAATGCGGCCAAGCACGCTCGCGGGTGAAGAGTGAGAAGCGCTGTGTGCGTTGGCGGCGTGATTGACAGATTTGTGTTCTCGTCTGATCAATTTAAAGTAGTTCTTTGCAGTTTGTTTGGCAAATGTTTTTGCAATTTTAGCAACGACTGATTCGATTCGAGTGGAGATTTTGCAAGGATGCTGTTCGATTGCTATTCGTGGGAGACTAACATTTTTTTTACTTGGTTTGTTTGCTATTAATGAAGTTTTTGTGTGAGCAAAGACAGAAAAAGACAGCTGAAATATTCAAAAAAGCAAAAGCAATGCCATTCAGTTCAGTTGTGTAAAGATATTAACCCATTCGACCCCAAAGTTACCTGAGAGCAACTTCACCTATTTTTCATCTTATAGCAAAAGATTGATTTATGGGTTTAATTTAAGCAGGCACCAAAAAATTAATATTTTTAGATGTAAATTCAAAGCATATTACTAAAAATTTTACTGTTATCCCCAAAAAATTTCCAATAATTTGCAGCGATATCAGTTAAAGTTTGTGTTCTAATTGAAGTCTACGAATTGGGCGTGTTTGATCAAAACCCTGTTTCTAATAATGGTTAAATAAAATCAAAAGGTGATAATTTTGTATTTTTACATAAATAGTAAATAATTTTTCTGTAATTAAAAAATATTGATACAAAATTTATTTAACCCGTTTTAAGCTAAAATTGTTCAAAAGTAAACTAGCTCTAGAACTCTAACAAAGAGGCGTGGCGACTTGAAATGTCGTGTGCACACTTCTTAGGTTTCATGATTTAAATACCAACAAGTAATATCGAGACACAGGGTAAAATTCGGGGTCGAAGGGGTTAATGGGATTTTTGGTTATTTGAAGTCTCAAGTTTAGGTTAGCCCATTGCTGCCGGGTACCAGTTCCGCCCATACGATTTTGATAAAATTTCATACACGACCTAGAAGTGACCCAAAATCATCAGAAACAAAATTTCAGCTTTATATCTCTGCACGTTGCTGAGATATTCATTAGGTATTTTGTACCCATTACGCAGCAATGGTAGCTATTTTCCATACTTTGTGAAGTGATCAGCTAAACACGTTAACAAAAGTTGTATTTTTTACAGGTGAGTTAGGAGGCAGATTTTTGTGAAGTTCTAAGGCCACTACGTTTCGCCACATTTTCCACCTCCGGAAAATTCACGATTTTTAGAGTCTGGTAACTCTAGCCAGATGGCGAAATTTTAGAGTGACCTTCACTAGGTTAAGGTAGTTCCATCTTTACCCTAACTATCCCTATCAATGGTTTTGAAAGATCTCAAACATTGACTTTTTTGTGATTTTAAAAAAAAATCAATTTTCATGGGTAAAATTTTACCCATTAGGCAGCAATGGGTTAGGTAAAGACTTAAGCTTTATCTACGTTTTACCCCTTTTGTGATTTCACAGCTCTTTAGACTTTAGCTTGGGAGTTCCCAAGTCCCTCAAGATTCCATAACAATGCTTTCGCTGAAGCTTTGAATCCGAGGAGGTTCTTTAAGGTTCTTTAGAATGAAGCTTCGAAGCCTTTCGAACTCTAGAAAAAAGCTGCATAGATTTCTTTGCTGATTTGGCTTCTGTTGGATCGTTTGTGTTGTCTTTGAGAAGCAAATCTTCTTTCTCAGAAGTAAATTTCCTCTTCACAAGTGTCGTCCTTTCAGAAGTTTGGTGTAAAGCAGGGATGCCCAGCCCGAAGATCATTTGGCCCACAACATCAACTGGCTTACTTTGGCCTTCCCATTTCACAACCACAAAACTGTGGCTCTTTGGATCCCTTTCGAGGAGACTTCTAAGGTTCTTCAGAATAAAGCTTCGAAGCCTTTCGAACTCTAAAAAAAGTTGCATAGCTTCCTTTGCTGATTTGGCTTCTGTAGGTTCGTTTGTGTTGTCTTTGAGAAGAAAATCTTCCTCTTTACAGATGTTGTCCTTTCAGAAGTTTGGTGTATAGCAGGGATGCCCAGTTCGAAGATCACTTGGCTCAAAACATCACTGGGCTTACTTTGGCTCAATTACATCGAACACAAAATAAGTTAGACCAGGCTGGTTCTTGCCTTCCCAGTTCACCACAACATCACTATGGCTCTTTGGATCTCTCTTTAGTCTAGTCTCTAGTATTTTTTTAGCAGAAAAATTAGACCAAATGTGTTAAATCATTAAACATTCGAACTTATCATGAAATGACCTTAAATACATTTTTTCGCATTTTACTACTAAACAAACATTACAGTCATAGATAGTTTTGATTTAAAAAAGCCTAAAAGTATGCTTATAATTTGTAACGAATAAGCTGTACAAGCTTACTATTTTTATATCAACGTTGCACAGTGTTGCGAGTAGTGACAAAAATGCCAAAATGCATTTGTATAAGCGCAAAAATCTGGTATGAGGTTTTGTTGGAAATACTTTAATTAAGAGAAATCCGAAGTCTTATGAAAAAATATTAGATAACATCGAAGTTATGAGCTCTTAAAGTACGCCCTTCCAGCGTTGAATAAAAATTGTGTACAAACAGCAAATTTTTGCTTTGACTTTGAGGTTGAATATTTCAAAATAAATTATGAGAAGGTCCCTTAAAGTTACTATTGTCGTAAGTTTCATATAATTTAGGTCTGGCAAGTTCAAAATTTTGCTGATTACTCTCAGCTCTGAGCAGTACCGTTATGATGAAAATGAGGTAAAGAAAACGAGTGAATAAAAAGTGAGTTCAAACTTTAAAAGTGATTAAAAAAAAACCTTAAATATCACTTTTGGAATTTTTTGATATTTTGTTATGGCAAGTATGTACATTATGCTGTACAATTTTTAGCTGCGCATATTTGCGCGAATGGAAGTTATTGGCATTTTTCGGTGAAGACTTGAGTTCAAATTCGCGATATTTTCAACGTTTGGTTGAATGCCCATAGTCATCGGTCAAATAATGCTCTGCTGCTAATGGAAAAATTTGTTGCAGATAGCTTCGGAAAATCAATTACGATTACAATTATAT
Source organism: Melieria picta (assembly GCA_964056695.1). Taxonomy (NCBI): domain Eukaryota; kingdom Metazoa; phylum Arthropoda; class Insecta; order Diptera; family Ulidiidae; genus Melieria; species Melieria picta. The sequence continues at coordinate 126,725,914 of OZ057399.1, read as the reverse complement.
TCGAAATAGAGGGTTTAATGGAGTTTCGGCACTACACTTTGATTTTTTTTCGTACAAACCCAAAAGCTGACAACTTAACTACTTCACTTGTATGGGAGGCGCCCTCTGGTGGAGAATTTTTGAACTCTAATTAATTTTGTATTTTTGACATTTAGGAATGTTGACGACTGTTGAATAAATCATTCAAATCGGTTCAGTAGTTTCGCAGATACGATGTTTCTTCGCTTACTTTACTACATTTACAAGTGTGGAGCCAGTTCCATTGAAAATGACTAGATTTGTATGGCAGCCACCTTATGAGTTGGATATAGCGGTTAGGTGTGTATAGAGAAAACATTTGGAAGGGAAAATAAATGGGGTTAGTCTTACATATGGTACGTCTGGGACCAACCTGAAAGCAGCGGGAGCTCACTTTCTAAAAACGGTGATTTTGTATGGAAGCCTTATTAAAGGTTGGTGATAGGGGGTAGGTATGTTCGAAAGAAATATTCAGGAGCAAAAATTAGTGGGGTCAATCTAAGATTTACACCCTCTAAGAGCAACTTTTGAGCAGCTGTGGAGCAATTTATCGCGATTTCATTTTCAATCACTTAAAAAAAAAACGCATTTTATCTATATACACATTTATAAATAAATTTATATTAAAATTAAATACTATGAACGTAGCTTTTATGAACTAAGATAATTTTCACTGTTAATATGAAGTTTTTTCAAATCCGTTTGTATGGGAGGTGGTCGAAGTTTTGGTCCGATTTCATTGAAATTTTGCACAGTAAGTTCTTTACTCATACCATAATTGTGTACCAAATTTCATTTATGTACGACCACTCTATCTATTTTTGTCACTCTGCTATATGAACTCGCAACACTGTGCGTTATCCTCACAATTTCTATGCATTCTTTTAGGTTATGTATTTATATAAGATTCAACTGTACGCAACTGTACAGATTTCACTAACTTCATGACTTTCAAATAATCTGTTAATTGTTGAATTCCCCCAAATGCGTCTTATTTTTGAAAATGACTTTCACCGCAGTGAAGCAAGTTTGCTTTGTTAGCTATGGTTTTGTTGTCGGAAAATTTTCTTGTTGAAATTCAACACTTGAGCTGCTAATGAATTTTGGATGTTTTGACGAGGGGCGCGTCCGCAAGCATACACCCACATTTAAACACACACACACACACACACACGTACGCACATACGAACAAAAACACAGACAATAGCAGACAATTACAATTCACAATCTACACGCGCGCGTCGAGTAGCCACTCGACAAAGTCGACAAAGCGAAATCTTAATTAAAGTCTAAAACAGATGCCGCAACATAACGAAAAGGTTTCGTTACGGCACAAACACATCCACCCAAACACACACACACACACAAATATGTAGTTATGTGCGCGTTTAGGTCCATGGCAGTCGTCTGTAACAAAGTTTAGCGGTGAAGTGCAGGAGTGAAGTTGAAATACTGTGGCAGCAGCTTAGACCGCATCGGGTGGGTGGCTGCGTGAAGAAGAGAAAATAATGGAGCGAGCAGAAGAAAATCGGCACATGGAACAAAGGCTGCTTTTAATATCTTTTTGATAAGTCATGTCAAAAACAAAAGGCCGATTTAAAACGCACAAATAATCAACCCTTGTACAGCAACAATTTCGACCACAACTTTCCACACTTGCCGACGCAACATGGCCACTCGTTCATGCAGGCGAACGAAACTGACCGCACAACAATGGCGCATAGATGCACGTGTGTGTGTGTGTGTGTGTGTGTGTGTGTGTGGGTGTGTGTGTTTATCTCAGCAAAAGTCCTGCAAGTGGCTTGGGTAGCCATTTCCCAAAAACTTTCCATTGACCCTCATCAAAAAACAAGTTGAAAGTTTACTTTTTTTGCAAACATGCCACGCTGCTTTGTTTTTTCTTGAAAAAAAAAAACAAACAACTATGTGTGTGTTTGTGTGTCTGTAAATGGTTTTCTGGGAGAGCGGGTAGACGTCTAATGTGAAGTCAAAAGTGTGTGGCGTTCGGTGCTGGTGTTGACTGAAAGAGATAAAACCATATAATACACGTACACACACACACATCCTTCGACAACACGTCGCCGTAATAATAAAAGCTAAAAATAAAAACCAAATAAATGGCGGTGCGTATAGGTTTGAATGTTGTACCGTGGAGTGAGGGGCGGAGAGTGCGTATAAAAATCATCAACAGCTGTCGTTGGCAGCTTTTTTTCGCCGATAATCGTCCAGCTGGCTCGGATGGTCAGCTGTATATGGCTGAGTGTAAGGTACAAAAGTATACAAAAAACAAAAACAACAACAACAATATGATGTGATTTAGTAATAGCAGCAACTACAACAGTAACCATAACACCAGCAGAGAGCCGAGCAATGAGCATTCAAGTGGAAAATTTATACGAATTAAAGTGCCATCGAATGCTGCGAAGGGGCGCGAAAAATGCGAATCGAGACAAGGAAGAATTGTTCAAACTGGTGGTATATAGTACTTTAAGCTGTTGTTAAAAAAGCTACAACAACAACAGTACGCATAAACATGCTCATCAGTTGTAGTTAGAAGTAAGTACGATCGATGTGCAGTTGGAATCTGGGAAACCAGGAAAATGGTTGATCTTAGTTGATGCACAAAAATGTATGGATTGAGTTTCATATCCATCGGTTAAGTTAATAGCGATTCTTTTTCACATAGTCGGCGGCTACGATGTCTCACGTATGGACAAAAAAAAGCTTCGGCGAAAGAGGTAGTTGTAGGTTGACGCGATGACGGAGACCGTATCTCCAGTGAAAGGACCAAGTTGAGGACGCTCCATCATCTTTTGATTTAATCAACTGGAGAAGGCGTGCTCTAAGCAGAAACACGTGGATAGAGCTTTTTAGGTTGTTATGGCCAGTTAAAAAGTAAGTAAGTTAGTTAACCTTTTCGACCCCAAAGTTGCCTGAGAGCAACTTCACCTATTTGTCATCTTATAGCAAAAGCTACAATTGATTTATGGGTTTAATTTAAGTAGGCACCAACAAATTAATATTTTTAGAAGTGAATTCAAAGCAAATTACAAAAATTTTACTGTTATCCCCAAAATAATTTCCAATAATTTGAAGCGATATCAGGGAAGTTTGTGTTCTAATTGAAGTCTACGAATTGGGCGCGTTTGATCAAAGCCCTGTTTCTTTAATAATGGTTAAATAAAATTAAAAAGTGATAATTTTGTATTTTTCCATAAAAATTTATATAATTTTTCTGTAATTAAAAAATATCCATACAAAATTTATTGAACCCGTTTTAACAAAGAGGCGTGGCGATTTCAAATGTCGTGTGCACAATTCTTAGGTAAGTGCTTCGTGATTTAAATACCAAAAAGTAATATCGAGACATCCAAGTAAGTGTGTTAAAAGTCATTGTTTCCATTGACTACATATAACAAAAAAAATCCTTCGAAAAGTCCTACGGAATCAAAGTAAACCTTTATGTTCCTCACCTCACCTACTATGCACCTGTCCTGCTTTATCCAGAAGAAGGTTGACCTCTCCTTCGATAGTCTACGGAATCTACCTGATAAGAGTCTTTGCACTCTACTAAGCTTCGTAAGAAGCTCCATGTCCGCATGTGGTATCACAATCGGCAGTCATGGCTCTTCTAGGGGCAACCACATCTAAATATCTACCTACCTTAGGTTCCTTCCTCTGAATGGTGAAATGATACGAACAACTTGAGTAGTGTCGTATAGCTAAATGTTAGTGCTCCATAGGGCAGTTGTGCCCACTACAAATATATGACACACTGACGTCGACAAGGGGGGGTTTTTTGGGGTTCAAACCCCACGAATATTTGTTTGTTAAAAAATTGTGAGTGGAAAATATGTTTTCAAATAGTGTTGGGCTCAAAAGTTGTATACATACCCTTCCCCACCCCGTCTAAACTAAATCCTCTGTGCGCCACTTAATATTTATATACCTAATTGAAATAAGTATATGTATATACCTGATTACAAAAGTATGTATAGCATAAATATACCTATAAGCATTTATCCAGCCATTACGAACACATACATACAAGTAAATACGTACGTGTGCCCACAGCGTCATCAATGTGCGAGCCTGAACCGGCATCGACCAGCCAACTATTTGAAAATCCATTTTTAATTAACTAAATGCAAATTTTTACAAAAACAACAACAACAACAATTTTAGAAACAACAACAACAACAAGCCCCATACTATTTGTTACAAACAGCATCAATTCGACGCGTCGCACAGTGCTTCGACTCCATACAAAATTTCGGCAGAAATAAAAGGAGTACGTGAAATAAATTCGCTGAAAATTTGCAGTCTAAGTCATTTTGGGCTGCTGACTTCAAAAATGGTGTTTGTTTTCAAAAAAAATATATACATAGTTTAAAAAAATCGAAAGTATATGGTTATATATAATTTTATCATCACCGAGCCCAAACCACTGGAGCTATAATGATGAAATTTGGTCAAAAGTTGTATTTTAGAAAGTCACGAAAGAAAGAAGTGAGTCGAGAGAAAGAAGCAATTTCAAAAACGCCGACCTTGAAAGGGGGAAAGGCGGTGGTGAGGCTTATATGGACGGACATTATGTTTTGGTCGGATTGTTTTAAAATTTTCTATATATACATATACTAAAAACCAATAACGAAATACGTATTTCAGCGTTTTCCTAAAAGTCTTTAAAGGGTGGAAAGAGGACGGCGAAGTTGCTTAAAGGATATATTTTTTTTGTTTGATATCCTTAGAACTTAACATGGATATGACACAGTCATGAAGATGCAATGCAGCTCAATTTATAACGGCGAGACTATTATAAAAATTATTCTTCAAAATTAGACCTTCTTCAAAATTAGACATTCTTCCCTTTTTTTTAGAATATATTAGCATTAAATCACATTTTAGCAAACAAATTCCATAATAATAAAAAAAATTGATAATATGGCTCATAATGGGTTAAATAGGCGTGCCAAATTTTTATAAAAAACATTCATAATTCGTGACATTGACTTGGTTACACATTTTGGTCGCAATTTTAACTCAAGCGACTTCTATAAAAAATAAATATAAGTAGTTTCGAAAAAATGGAATATTTTCCAAAGGCGCAAAAAGACGCAGAATTTTTTTGCCCATTTAAGAGAAGAAGGTCCATCTAAAAAAGGTCATAAAAAGGATTTATGCCAGTTCACGCCATTCCATTTTAATTGCCTTTCTAAATTTGGTTATTTTTGAAATGAAAATTGGTTAAAAAACATTCATTTTTGAAAATTCGTACAAAAAAAATTATTTATGCTAAACAAAAAAAAAAAACCGATCAGCTGTCCCGCTCCTATCAATGTAGTTTTAATATTAAAAGAAATTAGTAGCCTATCAGCAACAACACATTTTTTACAATTTTTTTTATACAAGCACCTTAATTTCATTTTTCCCTTTCATAAATTTTTGTAAAAATATATCCGACTTTGAAAAGCTATATCTCCTAATTTCGACAATTTTTCGATAAAGTATTTCGGATCCAGCTTAACTAAACAATTACCATTAACATGATACTACTTTTGTCAAAATCTGCAATAATTTTTTTTCCTATTTTTGTCCACCCTCGAAGCACTGTGCGTCGGTCACTTCGGTCGACATTGGCATTGGTTTTGTTGCTGTTGTTGTTGTTATTGCTTGTTACACAGCTTGTTAACGTTGGAATGTTGATGCCAAGGTACAGCACTGCAACAACAACAACAATAACAAGCAACATCATTATCATTCACATCAACATCAACGCTCGACATTAGATCCGACGCGAACACGTCAGACAATGTGCCACACCAACACCAACAGCAACAAGAACAACAACAAGAACACCACCGCCTATGCGCATATAAACAAAACCAAAAGCAACAACAACAACAACAACAACAACAAAAACATTACCAATAGTAGCTGTGAGTTTATTTTGACAGTCGTTTGTGCGGCGCAGCTTCAGCGCTCGCCATTCCTCTCTCTCCCCCAGCTGCCCCCTCTCCCATTTTGAACCATTCAGCCCCAACGAGCAGCAAGCAGCCAACGGAAGAAGCACGTGTTCGGCCGCAACGATGATCCGGCATGGTTATGACTACCGCTGTATGTGTGAGTGTGATTGTTTGTGTGTGTGTGTGTGTATTTCGGGCACACGGCCCCGGCTTATTACAAGCGTTGATGAAATTTTAATTAAATTTTGATGTGGCTGTTAATGTGCGCATATGTTCGCCGGCACGCCCCCTATCTCGCTCACAGCAGCTGCAGTTACCACCGCCAAATATGAAATTGTTGTTGTTTACTATACAGTTACCTGCATGCGTGTGCGTGTGGCTTCGTCGACTCAGAAGTGGCTTTTGGGTTTTAGTGAAATTGTCCCGCTTAAGTCCTGCAGCCGTCTGCTGCGCACCCAACATTTTTGCGGCAGTCACACACATTCAGACTCACACACACACTCACACAAACACCTTCAACGCCAGCCAGCGAGTTGCAGTTTTTGCATATAAATTGGGCAGAGCAATTTTAAATGGAATGTTGGCAAAATGTGCACCAATTTGCGTGGTGGCCGAGATGCCACAACAAAAACAGCCACAAGCACAACAACAACAACAACAACAATGACAATATTTAGAGCATACGCAGACTTTTCATAATCCCGCAAATTTGCTCAACACATAAAAAGTAAAAAAAAAATGAAAAATATTAAAAAAAAATGTAGGAAGATGTGCGCGCACAGTGGCGCAAATCCGTTTCAATGGCGCTTTAATTAGCGCACAAAGCCCTTACAATCGATAACGAGCGCCGAGCTGGGCCCAGATACTTGGCTGCTCAAGTCAATGGTGCTTGACGAAGCGGCGCAGCGCCACAAATGCTGCCGCGCTGGCAGCACAAAATGTTGCACATCGAAACGTTGCTACGCGGTCGCCAACTGACTGCGTTCGCGATGATTATGCTTGCTTTACTGTCAGTTGTTGTTGTTGTTGTTGTTGTTGGCTTTGTTGATTTTAGTGCTGCCTGGACAGACAGTTGACTGGCTAACTGGACTGTGCACTAGTCGACTTGCAGCCCGAAGTCGGCTCAGCGGCTGAAGTGTCCTTGCCACGCTGCGCTGCAAGCTCGACAACTTGGCCTTTTCATTCGAGTAGTTGCCACGGCTAGCCGCAGCGCCGCATGTTGCATGTCAAAAGTCATCATTGCGCTATCATTTGTAGCAGCAATGCGGAACCGACTGGCGGCAGTGAGAGACGTTTTTCTTCTTGTTGCTTTTGTTTCGCGTTTTGTGCGTCGCATTTATTTGATGAGTTGCCTAGTGGAGTTGTTGCTCTAAGCCATAAACGTGGATTAAAGGGGTTTTTTGGGGGGGTGAAAAGGACATTTGGGATAATAAGAAAATTAGGAGAGGGGTTAGGTATGGGAAAGATGAAGAGAGAAAGATGGAGGACAGATAGACATAATCAAAAAGATATGGAGAGAAACAAGTAAAGAGAGAAAGAGATAGAGGTAGAGAAAGAGATAGAGACAGAGATAGAAATAGAGATAAAGATAGAGACAGAGGCAGAGATAGAGAAACAGAAAGATAGAGATAGAGGTAGATGCAGTGGTAGAGGTAGAGGTAGATGTATAGGGAGAAGAAGAGGGAGAAGAAGAGGAAGAGAAAGAGATAGGAGTAGAGATAGAGGTAGAGGTAGAGAGGGAGATGGAGATAGATATGTAGATAGAGATGGAGATAGAGATAAGGATAGAGATAGAGCTAGAGCTAGAGATAGGGATAGAGATAGAGACAGAGATAGAGATAGAGACAGTGATTGAGATTGAGATAGAGATAGAGACAGAGACAGAGACAGAGACAGAGATATAGATAGAGATAGAGATAGAGATAGAGATAGAGACAGAGATAGAGATAGAGACAGAGACAGAGACAGAGATAGAGATAGAGATAGAGATAGAGATAGAGATAGAGATAGAGATAGAGATAGAGATAGAGATAGAGATAGAGATAGAGATAGAGATAGAGATAGAGATAGAGATAGAGATAGAGATAGAGATAGAGATAGAGATAGAGATAGAGCTAGAGCTAGAGATAGGGATAGAGATAGAGATAGAGATAGAGACAGAGATAGAGATAGAGACAGAGACAGAGATAGAGAAACAGAAAGATAGAGATAGAGGTAGATGCAGTGGTAGAGGTAGAGGTAGATGTATAGGGAGAAGAAGAGGGAGAAGAAGAGGAAGAGAAAGAGATAGGAGTAGAGATAGAGGTAGAGGTAGAGAGGGAGATGGAGATAGATATGTAGATAGAGATGGAGATAGAGATAAGGATAGAGATAGAGCTAGAGCTAGAGATAGGGATAGAGATAGAGACGGAGATAGAGATAGAGACAGTGATTGAGATTGAGATAGAGATAGAGACAGAGACAGAGACAGAGACAGAGATATAGATAGAGATAGAGATAGAGATAGAGACAGAGATAGAGATAGAGACAGAGACAGAGACAGAGATAGAGATAGAGATAGAGATAGAGATAGAGATAGAGATAGAGATAGAGATAGAGATAGAGATAGAGATAGAGATAGAGATAGAGATAGAGATAGAGATAGAGATAGAGATAGAGATAGAGATAGAGATAGAGATAGAGATAGAGATAGAGATAGAGATAGAGATAGAGCTAGAGCTAGAGATAGGGATAGAGATAGAGATAGAGACAGAGATAGAGATAGAGACAGTGATTGAGATTGAGATAGAGATAGAGACAGAGACAGAGATAGAGATAGAGATAGAGATAGAGATAGAGATAGAGATAGAGATAGAGATAGAGATAGAGATAGAGATATAGATAGAGATAGAGATAGAGATAGAGATAGAGATAGAGACAGAGATAGAGATAGAGACAGAGACAGAGATAGAGATAGAGATAGAGATAGAGATAGAGATAGAGATAGAGATAGAGATAGAGTTAGAGATAGAGATAGAGATAGAGATAGAGATAGAGATAGAGATAGAGATTGAGATAGAGATAGAGATAGAGATAGAGATAGAGATAGAGATAGAGATAGAGATAGAGATAGAGATAGAGATAGAGATAGAGATAGAGATAGAGATAGAGATAGAGATAGAGATAGAGATAGAGATAGAGATAGAGATAGAGATAGAGATAGAGATAGAGATAGCGATAGAGATAGAGATAGAGAGAGAGAGTGAGTAGAGGTAGAGATAGAAAGAGAAAGTAGAGGTAGAAATAGAGGGAGATAGAGAGATATAGAGGAAGAGATTGAGAGAGATAGAGATAAAGGTGGAGGTAAAGTTGGATTTAGAGGTAAAGGTCGAGTCAGAAGTAGACGCAGACATACGTATATGTAGATGTAGAGGTATATAAAGAGATAAGGATATATTTACATAGAGGTTTAGGTAGAGAATAGGAGATAGGAGGAGAAAGATAAATGTCCTAGAAAGAATATCTGCAAAAAAAGATTTAAAAAGTAAAATTTTTAAACATTTTTATTTTTATTTCTATATTTTAATTTTTTTTGGAATTTAATTGTAATTGTAATTGTAATTGTAATTGTAATTGTAATTGTAATTTTAATTGTAATTTTAGTTTTAATTTTAATTTTAGTTTTAGTTTTAGTTTTAGTTTTAATTTTAATTTTAATTTTAATTTTAATTTTAATTTTAATTTTAATTTTAATTTTAATTTTAATTTTAATTTTAATTATAATTTTAACTTTAATTTCAGTAACCTCCCCTCAGTTACTTCAAAGATTTCTTCAAGCTGCACCCATGCCCACAACGTCCGCTGCATTCGCAATTGTAATCCTGCGGCTTAAGTGCGGCGCAGAGAATGCTGTGGCCACCTCATAGGCTTCCTCATTATATACTCTTCTTCTTCTTATTATTCACCGATTTCATCCACAACCTCTGTCAGCTACTTTTCACCCTTCTCTCTTCGTCTCTCTCTCGTCTTCTTCTGCTCATATTCGACCTCAACATCATTGCCGCTGCTGCCTTTGCAGTGCATGTGTGTGTGTGTGTGTCTCTGCAATTTGCAACTTGCGCAGCCAGCTCATCTTTCTTTCACCTCTACCACCGCATTTGCTGCGCTGGCCGCTTGTACGTTTCCACATCGTCGGTCGGTGCGCTTTTGTGTGCATTGGCAGCGCTTAAGTGGCATCAGTGGTTTCGCTTACTGCTGCCGCCGACGCCGACGCCAACGCCGCCACTGGCAGTTGCCTCTTCCACTCGCCCTGAATTAACCGCGCTACATAACCCACTCCCCACTCACACACACACACACACACACACAACTGTCATGTTGACGATTTGCGTTGGCATTGCAGCGAACCGTAGTCGACTGGCTGCAGACGGGACCCAAAGTCGGAAATGTAACGATGGCAGCTGCAATGCGCTGCCGCGGCGCTGGTGCTGGCAATGGCGATGGCGTTCCTTAATGGCGTTAAGCTGCTTAGGAATTCAATTATTTTCGTTACACGAAATTGACTTGGCTCTGCGGCATCGCACACTGAGACACACACAGACAGTCGCAATCAGCAACGATGCGCGACGGCAGCAACGAATTGAGCGACCGGCGAAGCGGCTTGGCTGCTGCTGCGGTGGCTGATGATGATGATGAACAACAACAGCAACAACAACAACAGTAATATCATTGCCAACATCTTGAGCAGTCATTATGATGTTTTCTCACGCGATTAGAAATTTGACACTGATTAGTGCGGCATTATGCGCTGCCGCCGCCACTGCAAGGACGCTGCCTGCTGGCCTTTTGCGTTCGCTGTCTTCGCGTTGTGTACGCTGTGCAGCAATCAATTTTGAATTTAATTTGAATTTTATTAAGCACTAAAATTATACAAAATAAATTGATAGTGAAATGTGAAAATGGCTGCCTGCCAACTAGGTTCCTGTTGTTGTTGTTGGGCACACTTGAGTATGGCACAGATTTCCGACATTGCAATGCAGCGCTTGCAATATTCAAAGTTCATAATTGAAAGTTTGTATTAAGGTGACAACGTTGTTAATTCGAGTCTTAGTGTGAGTGGCTGGAATTGATAGCGTCCTCGACGAGTATTAAATGAAGTTTGGCATTTCATAATATGACCATTGATGAAATGAGTTTTACTGAAATATTAAAATTGGTCTTGCAACTAATTTGTAATCGGATGCAACAAAAGCACACAATTGATTTGATTTGATGTGAGAGAGAGAGAGGAAATTGATTACTTGGCAGTACTTGAAATACTGTCACAAGTAGTGTAAGATGTCTGGAAAACCTGACTCTAGGACATACGTGAGCTGGCTTGAAAGTATATGGCGACTTTTCAATTATGTGGCATTTTCACTATGCCAAAACCAATTGGCAAATGACACTGGCACAACGAAACAAACAAACAAACAGCAAACACTTTATTGATGACAGGAAACCTTGACTTGAGCTTCAATATTTTTATATTACAGTTGTAAATTTTTGAGACGAAATGTTGGCCTGAAAAAGCGTAATAGGGTCTTTGCACGGTTAACAGATTTTCTTTAAAAAAAAATTAAAAAAAAATTAAACACAGAAATCTAATCAACGTAAGATGAGAACTGAGTCGGAAGGTTCAAGTCTCAAAGTATATGTATGAAATTTATCCCATTTTTTAATTAAAAAATTAAAAAAGTACAAATAAGAAATTCAACATAAAAGTCTAATTACATAAGATTAATTCTAAGTTTAATTCTAAGATTCATTCTAAGTTTAATTCTAAGATTAATTCTAAGATTAATTCTAAGATAAATTAAATCTGAGCCTTTTTGCTGGTTTGCTCTGCGTGGAAGCACAAGACCTCAACTAGCTTTGTAGAGGTTCTGTTGGTCATGTTTTATGTTAGTTGCATTAATCGATTGAAGTTCTAGTCTATTGATCCCATTCCGTAGGTCAGCCCTATGACCATCCATCATCCCCTGAGAAGGATGCCATCGTATCTGAAAATAATTACTGAGTTGTGTAGAATGTCCTCTGTGCACGCTTTGCTATACTGGAAGGGAGTGGTTCGTGGAAAGCGCTGAGGTTGGTGTATTTGATGAGTCCGTTAGTCCGAACCAGTGGCGCACAGAGGATCTCATTTTGGGGGTTTTGCGTACAACTTTTGAGTCCACTTCCATTCGAAACCATATTTTGCACCAGCAATTTTTGTATTTGGGGGGTTGACCCCCCCAAACCCCCCTTGTGTGCGCCACTGGTCCGAACTGACACTGCTAGTGGTGTTGTTGTTGCCTTAGTACGACTACTGGATATGAAAATCTGCCACAACTGATTGGAGTGGAGAGGATAGAAGTTTGTCCAAAGGTAAACGTTTTGACTGCGTAAGGCGAAGGAATGGGAAACAATTAAAAAAAAGGAAAAATTGGAAATTTCAGAATATTCGGAGTCAAGCCAGGTAGAAATCGCACTTATGACCTATGGGATGAAATCTTAGTGCACTCAACGCTGGGCTACCGATGCAGCTGAGTTAATGAGTTAGTAAGTTTTAAAACTCTCCAAGGTTAAACAGCTTTTTAAAATCTTTGCAAAAACGTTGCATTATATGCATTCGATTCAAAAAAACAAAAATTCAAAAATTAATTTTTCAAAAAGTATTAAAATTTTTTTTAATATTTTATTTTTTCTCAAAGCTTCTAAGGTTCTTCTTTAATTAATATTTTTACATTAATATGTATTTATTTTTGTATTAATGCTTATTCAATATTTTCATTATTGAATTACATTAATTAATTTAATAATTAATTTTCATTTTTAAATAAATAAATAAATAAATAAACAAATAAATAAATAAATTAAATAAAAATAAATATATAATAAATAAACAACCAAATAAATAAATAAATAAACAAACAAATAAATAAATAAATATATAAATAAATAAATTAATTAATAAATAAATAAATAAATAAATTAATTAATTAATAAATAAATAAATAAATAAATAAATAATAAATAAATAAATAAACAAATAATTAAATTAATAAATTAATTCATTCATTAATAAATAAATTAATTCATTAATAAATAAATAAATAAATAAATAAATAAATAAATAAATAAATAAATATATAAATAAATAAATAAATAAATAAATAAATAAATTAATTAATTAATAATAAATAAATAAATAAATAAACAAATAATTAAATTAATTAATTAATTCATTCATTAATAAATAAATTAATTCATTAATAAATAAATAAATAAATAAATAAATAAATAAATAAATAAATAAATAAATATATAAATAAATAAATAAATAAATAAATAAATTAATTAATTAATTAATAATAAATAAATAAATAAATAAACAAATAATTAAATTAATTAATTAATTAATTCACTAATAAATAAATTAATTCATTAATAAATAAATAAATAAATAAATAAATAAATAAATAAATAAATAAATATATAAATAAATAAAAAATAAATTAATAAATAAATAAATAAACAAACAAATAAATAAATAAATAAATAAATAAATAATAAGTAAAATAAAATAAGTAAATTAAGTAAGTAAAAAATAAATAAATAAATAAACAAACAAATAAATAAATAAATTATAATTTTTTCCTAATTTCGAATTTTTATTAAACATTTATTGTTACTTACCATTAGTAAGTTAAGCTCTTCAAATATTCTTCCGCATCAAATGAATTCAAAATAAAACTTCATCTTGTTTATAATTTTCTGCATATGTGATAATTTTTATTTTTTAATTTTTTTTTTTATTTTTCTGCTTATTTCTGTCTTTTGTTTGGAATTTAATGCTCAGGTTTTTGTTGTTGGTTTTGTATAATTTTATTTTATTAGTTTTTCCGTTTTGCAACAGTTTTAGTTATTGTATATAATTTTTTTTTTTGTTTTCATCTCTTATAATTGTTGCCTGCATTAGGTTTTTGCGAAATATTTTTGCATTCTTATTGAAGTTTGGTTTTTACTGCATTTTGTTTTTGTTTTTACAAATTTTATTTCATTTAGGTATTTAAGGTTTATCTACAAATTACATAGCTACTCTCGCTGCTGCTGTCTGGCGCACAACGCCCCCAACTGCCGACAGCTCCTCTTTGCTCCTGAAGCCAAACTGCGCGGAGCGACACTAGCGGCAAAAACTTGATAGTTCTAACAGATTGTTTTTTGAAGGATTCACTGTGTTGCAGTTGCCAATTAGTTTGGACAGGAAGCGTGTATGTGTGAAGTTAATTTATGCGATTTTTCGTGTGGTTGTTGAGAAAATTTCATGACTGAAATTGAATTTTGGTCCGAACATATATCAATGATTTTTCTTTCATCAAAACGCATCGCAACACTTTCATCCTGATCCATGGCGTCCCCAACCCGCCAGACAGTTCGCCGCACAGTTAGTTCGCTGGTCTGTGCGCCCCTCCCCCGCACCATATTTACACCACATTGTACAATCGCAACTGCCTATCGAACTGTACAGCGCAACGTGCGCATTTATTTACACTCGCCGAGTTGCCTTTTTATACAATAAATATTTCAATATTCAATTTCCACCTCATGTCGGCGATTTGAAGCCGAAGCTGCGCCTCAATCGATTCTCTTCAGGCTTTTCCATTCAATTGTTTGCTTTTTTTTTGGTGATTATTTTGCATATTTTTTTGTTGTTTTACTCAATCTCTGGCTTTGTTTACATTTAAATTCTCTGTTGAGTTTATTTGTTTTCGCTTTGATACTGATTTTTGGTCGCGTTTATTTACAGGCGTACAATTTTTTGTATTTGTTTTTGTTGTTGCTATATAATTATTGATACATTTGTCAAGTCCATTTTGCATGTTTTGTATTTTATTTTAGTTTAGTTGGTTTTGTTTTTTTTTGCTATAAAAATATGGGTTTGTCATAAACTATAATATTCCATTGTCATTCCATGGCGGCCGCTGCTGTCCCGCTGGCCTCTGGCTCGCGCTGCTGTCGATCGACGCACTCACTTCGTCTCCATGACGCCCAGCTTGGCGAGATTGCCCAGCGTTGTGGGGTCGCCCGGTTGCAGTCTTAAAGCTTCCTTGTAGCTGGCCGCCGCATTGTTGGTGCGCCCCAGCAAATGCAAAATGGCGCCCAGATTGGTGTGAGCGTGCGCATCGTTGGGACGCAGCGCCACCGCCTGCAAATGGCAGCAAAAGAAAAAACCGCCCAACATAGGTGTTTGTGTTAATTTTAGAGGTTTTATTTTTGTTGGTTGTTTGTTGTTGCTTGTGAACTTACCTTGCGGTACCAGCTCTCCGCCTCCACTTTGCGCTCGGACAGTCGCAGCGCTGTGGCAGCGGCCACCACCAGCGCATAGTCGCTGGGCGAAAGTTCGGCTGCGCGAACGCGATAAAAAATCGCCTCCTCGTTGCGGCGCTGCGATGTCAGAAATTCCGCTGTTGGTTGAAAGCGGAAGCGGAAATGTTGCGATAGAGTGAGAGAGAGAGAGAGAGGAACATGGAGAGAAGTTCAATGCTTTTGTAAACGTTTAAAAATAAAATAAAGAAAAATGTAAATAAAGAAAAAAGTAAATAGGTAAAATAAATATGTAATAAACTTTTTATCCACGTCATTTATGTTGCGCGTATACTGGCGCACAGGGGGAGGGGAGGGAGTTTAGTGGTTCGAACTCCCCAAACACATCTGTTTAACACAAAAATTGTGGGTGGCCAATAGGGTGTCGTATTGTTTTGGTTTAAAAAGTTGTGCACTTTACACAAATGAAATCCTGTACGCACCACTGGTCCTGTCTAAAGTTTATACTTTATTTTGTACAGCAAACATGGGACTAAGACTGCAAAAGTTATCCGCTATAAATTTGTCCTTTTTTTGTTATTTTTTTAATTTTCTAAACAGTACGAATAAGACTAAATAAAAAAAGGTAAATAAATAGTACAAAAATAAATAACTAAATAAATAAAGAAATATATAAATAAATAAATAAAGAAGTAAATAAATAAAAAATGAATGAATAATTAAATAAAAAATAATTAAATAAATAAATAAATACAAAAAGTAAGTGAATTATTAATGAATAAATAATTAAACAAATAAATAAATAAATAAATAAATTAATAAATAAATAGATAAATAAATAACTAAATAAATAAATCAAGCAATCAATAAATAAATATGTAAATAAATCAATAAATAAGTAAAGAAGTTAATAAAACAAATTAAAAATTATTATATAAATAAATAAATTATACAAAATAAAAAATTAATAGATAAATTACACAAAATAAAAAAAAATAAATAAATAATAAAAAAATAATAAAGAAAAAATAAGTAATTAAAAAAATAATTAAATAAATAACAAAAAATGAATAAACAAATAAATGCATAAATAAATAAATGAATACATAAATAAGTTAGTAAATAAATATATAAAAAAATAATAATTGAATAAGTAAGTATGTAAATAAATAATGAAATAAATAAATAAATCAATAAAATATAAATACAAAAATGAATGAATAATCAAATAAATAAATAAATAAATAAAGAAGTAAGTAAATAAATTAATGAATGAATAATTAAATACAAAATAATTAAATAAATAAATAAATACAAAAAGTAAGTAAATTAATAAATTAATAAATAATTAAACAAATAAATAAATAAATAAGTAATTAAATAATAAATAAATTAATAAATATATAAATAAATAAATAAATAAATAAATAAATAAATAAATAAATAAATAAATAAATAAATAAATAAATAAATAAATAAATAAATAAATAAATAAATAAATAAATAAATAAATAAATAAATGAATAAATAAATAAATAAATAAATAAATAAATAAATAAATAAATAAATAAAGAAGTTAATAAAACAAATTAAAAAATATTAAATAAATAAATAAATTATACAAAATAAAAAAATAAATAGATAAATTACACAAAATAAAAAAATAAATATGATAAATAATTAGAAAAATAAAGAAAAAATAAGTAAATAAATAAATAATGAAATAAATAATAAATAATAAAATAAAAAATGAATAAACAAATAAATGCATAAATAAATAAATGAATAAATAAATAAGTTAGTAAATAAATATATAAAAAAATAATTGAATAAGTGAGTATGTATATAAATAATGAAATAAATACATAAATCAATAAAATATAAATACAAATATGAATGAATAATCAAATAAATAAATAAATAAATAAATAAATCAATAAATGAATAAATAAATAAGTAAAAAATAAAGAAATAAATTAGTAAATAAAATAATAAAGAAAAATAAAAGAAATAAATAATAAATAAATTAATTAATTAGTAAATAAATAAATAAATAAAAAAATAAATAAAAAAATTAGTAAGTAAATAAATAAATAAGTACATAAGTAAATAAATAAATAAATGAATCAGTAAATAAATAAATAAATAAAGAAGTTAATAAAACAAATTAAAAATTATTAAATAAATAAATAAATTATACAAAATAAAAAAATAAATAAATAAATAATAAAAAAATAAAGAACAAATAAGTAAATAAATAAATAATGAAATAAATAATAAAATAAAAAATGAATAAACAAATAAATGCATAAATAAATAAATGAATAAATAAATAAGTTAGTAAATAAATATATAAAAAAATAATTGAATAAGTAAGTATGTAAATAAATAATGAAATAAATAAATAAATCAATAAGATATGATATAAATACAAAAATGAATGAATAATCAAATAAATAAATAAATAAATAAATCAATAAATGAATAAATAAATAAGTAAAAAAATAAAGAAATAAATAAGTAAATAAAATAATAAAGAACAAATAAAATAAATATTGTAAATAATAAATAAATAAATTAATTATTAAATAAATAAATAAATAATTAAACAAATTAGTAAGTAAATAAATAAATAATAAAAAATAAATAAATAAGTAAAAAAATAAATAACTAAGTAAATAAATATATAATGAAATAAATAATAAAATAAAAAATGCATAAATAAATAAATAAAATTAATAACTTAGTAAATAAATAAATAAATAAATAAATAAATAAATAAATAAATAAATAAATAAATAAATAAATAAATAAATAAATAAATAAATAAATAAATAAATAAATAAATAAATAAATAAATAAATAAATAAATAAATCAATAAATCAATAAATCAATAAATCAATAAATCAATAAATCAATAAATCAATAAATCAATAAATAAATCAATAAATAAATAAATAAATAAATAAACAAATAAATAAATATATAAATAAGAAAATCAATCAATAAATAACTAAATAAATAAGACTGGGATAGTCAAATTTTTCCCTTATAAAGTTTAACTGTTTTCAATATTTTTTATTTATTTATTTTTTAATGTTAAAAACAATACTTAGACAGCAACAATTGTTTATATAAATTTTTGTAATTTTATGTTTAACAGTGAAAATGTAACGAGTCAGAAAAAAATTTGTATAGCTCACAAAAAAAATATGTAATGGGTTGGAGCCGATGAGGGCAGTGAGGACAACACTTACCGTAGTGATGATGGACGCTGGCCTGCGCGGGCGCCAGCTGCAGCGCACGCTTAAACCACAGCTCCGCCTCCGCGGCGCGGCTGCTCTGTTAATAACAATAACAACAACAAATAACATGACATAGTACAAAGTTAACAAACGGTCAACTATTCGCCACTTACATTGCGCGCCAGCGTTATGCCGTAGGACAGATGCGCCGCCACCTGATCCGGTTGCAGCTGCAGCGCCGCCCTGTGATGATTTTCCGCCTCGTCCCACTGCTGCAGTCGGCCGAACACGTCGCCGATGCGATGATAGAGCACGTCGCGCTGATAGTAGTTGGCCGGCAGCGCGTGCAGCGCCTCGCGATAGACGGCCAGCGCGCGCTGCAGTTTGCCCTGCTCGACGTAGAGCGCGCCCAGCTGCAGGTACGAGGAGACGCGCGCATTTTCGTGCGCCACGCGATCGCGCACGCCGGTGCCGTCGATTTTGGTGCCCTCCTGCAGTATGTGCGCCGCCTCCTGGCACTTGCCGAGCGCTATCAGCGATGCGCCCAGATTGAGGTAGGCCACTGTGTCGAGATGGCGTTTGGTTTGTTAGTGTTTGTGTGTGGGGAGTGAAGGAGAGTTTGGTTTACCTGCTAAATTGGGGCGAAATTGTAGCGCACGCTGAAAGCTGTCCACAGCTGCCTGGTAGTTTTGCTGATTCTGATAAAGAATGCCTCTGAAAATGAGAAGAGAAGCAGGAGAGAGTAAAATTGGAGACCGCAACAAGACAAGTGGAAAGAAATTGAAGTAGGAAATTGCAGCTAAAACAAGAAAATGTCTTCGTTACTCTATGTCTGAATATGGAAAGTAAAATTATCTAAATAGAAACACAGCTTGCACTCTTTTTTTTCGAACCTTGAATCATTTTGACAACATACAAACAACTGACTGCAGGATGAAGCGCGCGCGAAAGTGAAAACAACACAAAGTCCATTTCCAGCTGAATGAACATTTCGACCATCTAATTGTGCACTTGGCTCATAAAAGACGCATGTAAAATGCAAAAAAGAAACTTGAAAAATAAAAAAACCGAAAATGGAAGAAGAAAGTTGAAAAACGAATACAGCAAAATGGCCACTTTTGCGGAAACGCTGTTATTTGTTTTTGTTGCGCAGTCAGGGTTGCGAGCAATAAGAAATATGAAAAAAAAACTCAAACAGAAAATAAACTCAACTGTAAGCAGTGGAAACGGTTGGCGGTAACAACAACAACCAAAAATAACAACAACAAAAAAATAACAACAACAACAGCGGAAGCAATAATAAGCGGCACATTAGCAGTGTTAGAGCCAGCAGAGTGGCAACTCGACTTGAACCCAAACGCTGGCAGTTGAACGTGGAGGAGGAAAGGGAGTGTTGGGAGTAGAGCAGAGTTGCAACGGGTTTGGTGAGAAGAAAGCACAACAAATTAAGTGGGATCGTTTGGCAGTGGTTGTGGTTGTGCGGTGCAGTTTTTAGGCAGTTGGCTGTATTAATGTGAGGTTAGGGTGAAAAAATAACAAAATTAAATTAAATAAAAACAAGGAAAAAAGCGTGAAAAGCTTAAGCAGCTTTATTGGGTACATTTTGCATAAATCTTAATAAAGTAGACGAGTCTAAATTGTAAATTGCTGCGTTTGTTTTCAGTAGGATTTCAATTTGTTATAGAAAAGTTAGGTTAGGTAAGAATAGGTAGGTTAGGAAAGGGTAGGGTTTCCTTGCTTCTAGATGCTACCTTCGTTTCGAGAAGTGTATTATTTCTTCAATGAATTTAAAAAGTTAGGTAAGGTTAGGTTTTTCCTTTGACTCTATGCATGAATCATGCTTTGAGTTGTTTATTATTTTTTTGTTAGGTTAGGTTATTATGATAGGTTCGATTTAGTTAGGTGGTGCAGGTTGGGTGGCCGCCCTCAAGTGGAAGCTTGTTAGATTGGGAAAAATATTTAGCAGACTATGATGATTTTCCGAGACAGACATTTTGAAGACATTCGTAAAGATTTTGAATGGTTTTTGGCCGAGTTCAAAGCTTTTGCGTCATTCAACGTTTTCGTCATTACTTTTATTGGATTTCTTCGGTTCAAAATAGAAAGCTTGACCCACAAAGCTGTGTTCACCAATCAATTCGTAGCCCTCTACCGGACAGCTTTTAGACTCCTGTGTTTTTTTTCTATCAAAAATTCGTTTTGTCGAATTAACATGGATTGTAATTTCTAAACCAATAAACCAGTTGACATGATTTTCACTTTGAAGCATTTACTATATTTTCCTCACGGTTTCTTTTTCAATTCAATTAATTTTTTTAAGTTTTAAAATTCCGCAGAAATTAGACCTCAAAGTCGGAAAATATGGAATTTTAAAGCGTTCCCTTTGATGGCGAAAATAAACCAATTTTTCGTAAAAATTATGTCTTAACATATCAAATTTTGTACACAAATTGAACTCTGACCTTTTGCTTTTTAGCCGATTTTCGCTCTTTTCATTTTTCAGAAGCTCAGAGGCGGATTGTTTGATTGTATTGATTGGCCTTTTTTGCAAGCCAGTTCGTGTTAGTCGTTGTTGCTGTGCTGTATTTTTCTTATGCACAAGTTTTCGAAATGTTAGGTTCCATTCGGAGGCCAAAGGTTAAAAAATTTAAACACAACATTTAAGCACAATTTACAACAACAAAATGAATATTGGTCTATGGACTTTCAACTATTTTTGTCAGCCTTACTAATTAATATTTATTTCTTTTTCTTACTAATTATTATTTATTTTACTAATTATTACTTTAAAGCATAAGAGACATCAGTTTACTTCCATAAATTTTGGCAAATATATTAGTAGGCATTGCTTAATGCATTTTATATATTTTTGAATTTAAGCTCACTGAATATTTTTTAAGCTCACTGATTTGTGGAAAAATATCTTCGAGTTTAGAACGCAAATTCCGGTGAATTAATTTACAGATATTTAGTCGGGAAGCCAGTTTTAGTCTCGCTAGTTATATATTCATGTAAAAGAGACATCAGTTCCGTTAATGTTAATTTCCATAATTATATTTTCTATGCATTGCTCAATGTGTTTCATAAATTTTTGATGCTCTGCTGACTTTACTGGATTGTGAAGATATTTTTGTCGTGTAAATTATTGCAAAAAACTAAAGCTTTGTAAAAAAATATGAAATTAAAAAAAAAATGCCCACAAATCAATATAAACTCTCGATTTTAAGGCATTGATTTGCAGTTTAGCAGCTGAAACTCACTGAAAATTTGTTGTAATTTTTCCTGCTTACAATGACCATGAAATGTTCGCTTCTCTCTCTGCAAAAAAAACAAACATACGACAATAAAAACCTCAGAGAGGAACAATACGACACAACGGTACAGCGAGCTGAACGATTGAACGTTTGCGAGTATTTTGCATTTGCTTTTGCTTTTCACTTCCCGTATAGCATTGCAATAGTTGGTGCGTTCCGCAATTGCTTCGTCAACACTCTCACGGCAACATTGCTGCGCTACAGTACAACTGCAGCTTAGCGAGAAGGTAGTGGTGGAAGGGTGGCGAGTGCGGGGAGTGCAATGGCCAAAGCAAAGATGCCAAGTGCAGCTGTAAGAAACCAAGTAAGCCAGTGGCTGCAGTCAGCTGCCGATGGAGTGTGAGTGGGTAAATACAGTCAGTGAGAGAGGTGGCAGAGAGGAAGAAGATCTGCTGTTTCGTTTTCATTACGTTTGGATTCCATTTGCTCCGAGTCATTTTTTTTTTCAATCGATTACCGCAGGTCGCTCGCCGCCTGCAGGTATTGCAAACAAAGGAGCTGATAGCAAGCAGAAAAAAATTCAGAAGAAGAAGAAGCATCTTCAATGTGGCTGGCCGAAGGCTGAGTGGGGGAAAGGGCGCAGCCTCACAAGCGCAACCATTGAAAAGAAATCAAATTATTCAGTTCAGTGATTATCGGTTTTGTTGTTTGGTTGTACGTGAATGCTTTTTGAATAAGAGCAACAACAACAAAAACGCAGTCAAAAAGCAACAACAACAACAACAGCAAGGAGAGAAAATAATAACAATGAAAGGCAACCGTAATGGCAACAGAAATCAAAAACTGAGCCATTGACAAGTGACAGGGAAAAAAGTAGCAACAGAGAGAGAGAAGGAAGAGGTGAACACGTGCCAGAAAAAGCAAAGCGAGAGAAAGAAGCAACAACAACTACTATGCGAAATAATGTACAAAAGTGTTGTTTAGCCTTTCAGTACACAAAACGATGGCAGCAACATTTAAAATTGAGGGCGGAGGTGTAGTGCACCAACAACAACAACAACAATTGACAACAATGACGCCAAAGTGTGCAAGAAAAATAGACTAAACCAAGTAGCGGTGAGGCTGCTGAAGTGAAAACACGCTTGTTGGGCGAGTGCTGCGGGGGGGAATGAGGGCAGGAGGCAAAGCAGTGCTTGGAGCAAACAAAGTAAAGCACGAATTTTGTATTTGTATTGAATCATGTTCGGCTAATGGCGCCCAGCAGTGGCAACAGCGGCGTGTGGTTCAACGGCAGCCGCCGGAGTGAGAACAGGCAGGCAGCGGAAGGACTATGCTCAGGACTGTGCTCAGCACTTTGGCGCAGGAAGTCTGACATTGATTTTCGATTTAGGCAAAGGATATGTGATCCCTTTTTCGTCTTGGCGCTTTTGTTTGTTTATTTGTTAGTGGGATGAGCGCGTTCGCTGGTGCGCGCAACAGAAGCCCGTCGAACGAGAGCAGCAGGCTGTGGCGGCTTTAAATAGCATTGCGCGTTGTCTGGCGCTGTCATTGTGCTAAATAAACAGCGCGTCATATTAAATGCTTAGCAGATTTTTGCATTCTTACGACAGAATAAAAATAAATAAGCAAAGGGCGGAATAATGTTGTGATAAATTGGAGCAATGAGGGCGAATGGGTGTGAGTGTGAGTGAGTTTTGAACTGTGTCGCCGAGTTGGTATAACTTTTTTTAAAGAAATTTTGACCGAGTAGGCGCGGATCGCAAACGAGAGATATAGTTTTGAAAATGTTTAGTTTAGGTTTAGATATTCCACTCTTAACCCTCTACTGCCCCAAAGGAAAGTTTTTAAAATACAAAAATTTGCTTCTGTGTGGGCGTGAAACCTATATAAATTTGCGTGTCTTAACACTAGAATGCCCGAAAATCTGACCTACCTAAAATGCCCATATGTAGTAATTTTGACTACCATATTGTTTACTGACTTTTTTTTTTTAATTTTATTGGTTTTCAAGTAGCAAATATGAATAAATGCATATTAGATTAAATTAAAATAAGTACTTCATTTTTATTTCTTATGGTTTACAAAGAAAATTCACTAAAATATAATGGCGTACTTTACACATCAATGGGATAAAATGGAATGAAACTTGGAATTTGGAATTTGTGAATGAATTTTGTGAGTGAAGTTTTGATTGAAAAACTTGGGAATTGTCACAGCCTACTATGATATTTTTTTTTAATATTTGCAATTATTTGAAATTTTCATATTTCGCAATTGAAGATTGTCTATTTATCAGTAAGATTTGCTGAAAATTGTATATAGGTAGTCAAAATGACTACCTTTGGGCATTTAAGGTAAATTTTGCAAAATTGGGGTAAATAATTTTTTTACAATATTTTTAATTTATTTATTCCATTTAGCTCTAAAAACTAATAAAAGTCACGTAAGATATTTTTTTAGAAAGCGATGCAAGAAAAGTTATTTACAATAAAAGACCTCAATGTAGTCAAATCCCTTGGGCATTCTAGTGTTAAGGCCGTACTGGGCACATAAGCTAAAAAATTTAACTGATGAACAGTTTCACGTTTTATTGATTACACTACTCGACACAAAAAATGCACCTAAAACTAAAAGTGTTTTCTAGACTTACTTTAAGCCGCTGAATACGAAACTGAAAATCAAAAAATTTTTTTAAAAACCGTTTTCGAAAAATCTTCAAAAAAACCGTTTTTTCCCCCTATTGTTTCAGCGCATATCTCGTAAACTAAACATCCGACTAACACAAGCTGTCCAGCGATCAGAAGATAATACCTTAGCCTTTCCAACAATATATAGATTGTCTAAATCAGATGAGTTTTAGGAAAGTTACTGACGGTGAAAATTGTAAAAAAGTGAATTTTGGACCATTTTCAAAAATCATAAATTTTCGAATGATTTTTTTATGGATAAAATAAATTATCTCCTCTGGTTTTAAAAATTAAGATGAAACATATATTATTTAAGCAAACATTAAGCCTAACATCAATAGAATCGAAAGAAAAGTGACAAAGTTATGAAGCAATGAGTGATAACACCAACTTTACATTTTTACACCGTGCGACAAAAAAACAATTTTTGCCGAGACCCATCCAAATGATGATATAGACGTGAAACTAGAGGTCATTTATAATATCCTGGCATAGTCAGTTTTTCATTTTCTGACCCAAAGTCATTTTTAAAGAACTTTATAATTTTAAGGACATACATATTTCAAAAATATATATATATAATATTTTTTTAAAAATATTTGCCGTTGTGCAATGATGAAGATATGGGTATCAAACGAAAGAGGAAGATGTCTCCTTTTAACTAAATTTCCTATTTTGAACTTTGAATCTAACATAGCGAACACTTCATTAACGGTTTCTTCATCAGTTTCTTCGAAAACATCGGAATTCAAGTTTTCTAAAACTTCCTGTACTTCTTTGTCCCATAAAACCGACAATTTTTTTTTAAAATGCCGATTGATATCTATAAAACGGAAACCACATACAAGTGTATCTTAGTGACCAAATGCATTAAATCTTTTCGCTTTGGTGCCTGATGCTGCCTAAAGGCAGTCTGCTTTCCCAAGCCGAAAAAGGAACTGTCAATCCTTTTTTTCACTATAAAACACTTCTAATCAATAAATTACATTACAAGGTACTCACTCATAATTTACTTGTTTTAATCTTTTAACGAAAAGTATTTTTAATATTTTTTTCTTTTCTTCGCTTTTCACGAAATAATTATTTATACTAATTTCCACCAAGTTCAAATTTCAACCGATAATAGTAGGAAACATGTTATGCTTACAGCCGTGCAACATTAAAGAAATGACAACTTAATTTATCTATAACATGCCCTAAAAATTTCATTAAAAAAAATTAATATTTATGTGGACTTTTCTAGGTTTTGGTGGACCCTGCCATAAGGCCGTATGGGGCAGTAGAGGGTTAAAGTAGTTCACTTATTAAATGAGAATTTTGAAGAAATGGATTCTCTATGGTCACAGGTTGTCTCCAGAGACTAAAATCTAAAAGTAACCCCGCAAAATTTCATATTTTTCGTATATTTTCTATGTAGTAATGCAAGGCTCATTCGGCATTATTGA